>JAHZNA010005279.1:0-26050 GCA_027743935.1 Sinodicranocentrus sp. ZH6 | reverse complement strand
CATTTGTATTAATTACAAGTTAAACATTGCGTAAGGTTGATTTCTACACATTCATTAAAACTTCACCTGCATCGTTATAGTAGGAAGCCTTTGCAACTGCGATTGTGTTGATAAAATAGGCTTCGCCAATGGATGGCGTACAGGCATTGGTGGGATGGAAGGTGTTGTACTGGCTGCAGATGCCAGCGGCGAAGAGGTGGCAATTATTGAGTTGCTAACGCTTATTGGCGGACAGACTGATGCTGCTGCAAGAGCTTGTGCCAAACCAGTGGCGAGCACAACAGTAGGAGCCTGTGGAGATGGAGACTGATGCACTTGAACAGGAATTGGTGCAGTTGACCGAACAATTTGTTGACCCTGAGTTGTTCCAATAGGCCCAGCTGACAAAACAGTTACATTTGATTGAGATATGGGAATACTCGTTATTTGTTGCGTTTGCTGTGTGGATAGTTGATTACTCATGACGGATTGCACCTGCCCCAAACATGGTTGTGCTGGCACCATTGCATTTGCTTGTAAGATTAACGACTTTTGCTCTGGAGTAAGGTCAGGTCTACGAGGCAGCAGACCAGTAAGAGAGACACTACGTATATCCCGGTTCATAACATCATTGGTGTTAGCCTGGAGCACCAATGGAGCTATTCCGGGCAATGTTACGGAAGTGAACGTGGTCCGCGGTTTAGACGTCGTAGCGTTCGCGCTAGCCGCAGACAGTGCGACAGCTGTTACTGGCCCTGTGCTAATAATCGCTGAGGGAACTCCCAATATAGGTGCGACTGTTCCACTTGATGTTGCTGCAGCAACTGCAGCCTGCTGTCGGGCCACCTCCATCTTCTTCCTTTCCAGCTGAATTCTATCATACCTTGCCTGAGCAATAATCGTTGCTGGAAGCGGATTGTCATAATTTATTCCATTGTCCGCAAAAATCTGAGCGTGTTTGTTGCTTTTCACCTGGGGATTCACTGAGATCGGTTTTGTGGTTGGTGCTTGTTTATTGCCTATTGCTTTAATAGTGTCGAATTTTCCAATTAATATGTTTTTGTGTTGTGTATTGTTGTCTTGCGAAAGCAACTGGGACACTTTTACATTTCTTGTTTTTGATGGCGACGGAGGAGTTATTTTAATGAATGTCTTTGCCTTCTTTTTCTTTCCAGATGATGGAGACGTGGGATCACTAGACGGAGAGTCTATTAGCAGCTTTCCTTCTTCGCGAGGAGCAACAACATTCTCGTACCTACATGTATTTTAATAAGGGATTAATTTTCTTTGAATTTACCTGTGACATCGTGTGCTATTAAGTAGTGGTAAATGCCGACATTAATCTTAGGAAAATGCTCTTTACGTATGCATAGAAATCGTTCATTTAACTGGTCTCAAATTCTGTTATGGGAATTCAAATTCAAATTGAATACATCTGGGAAAAAAACCTACCTCCATCTGCATTGTTTCATAGTCCGGTGAAAAAAGTTGATCGTGTTAATGCTCTCGGCAGCAAAATCCCAATTTGGCGTTTGCGCCAGATTTACCACAAGAAGATTGTGAGGAAGTTCCAACACATTGCGAATTGCCTGCATACGAAAGTAACGTACAATTAGATTCCATCTCTGATATTGACTAAAAATTACTTTGCAAAAAGCTTTACCGCCATGCCATTTTAGATTCATTGGGCGACGAACACATAAAAGCTGCAGAAATTAAGAATCAACTGGTCCTAAACTCCTTTTTTCAAGTAGCCTCTCATTTAAACTAGTTTACATTTATTTCAGTTAACTGCACATCCATATGCTATTCAAACATGCATGGTTCGAAAAATCTACTGTATGCTACCAAAACCGACATCCTGCACATATTAATAAAGTGGAACCAAAGTTCCGGTCGACTAAAAACCCCGAATCTTTTCTGCCTACCGCCACCTGTAACTAAACATACGAATCTTTGTGTGCAAAGTGTGCAAGCACATCCCTACATTAAATCTTTTGCGACATGAGACACGCAATGTAAAGTTAGAAGAGTCCTTATATTACCACTAATTTATTAAGACATCAATTATACTCATTTACTTGCTTTACGCAATACAAGGCTGTTTGGTAACCTGGTAGGTTTCGATTTACTGGTAGGTTTGTACGCTTGTGTGCACACTCTTTCTGTCAGTTCTGCTGCCTATGAAAAACGTATGAATATCCTTGATTTAAAAAAATATTGATCAACTTATTATCATTTTCAAACAACCAAAACTACTAGCTGAGAATGAAGTGAATCCTCGATCCTTGATTTATCTGACTCTGTAAATTGGTGGCCAACTTGTTTTCTCAATATGATTTTCTGGCATTCTATGTATGTCTTCTTCTGACGTCTGCAATAAAGTCAATATTAAGCATCTAGTTTTCTGTGTTGTTCTCGAGCTTGAATTCCAACTTGCTTCATATTTTAACTTTTTAGGATCCAAATGGGTAATATTGTTTTTATATTTTCTAATTAGATTAACACATATTTCAGAGAACTGAGGAAAAGACTCAAAATGTCAAACGCTAAAATAATTTTGTTGATTTACTGTACATAATAAGTATGCATAAGTCTAGGCAAAAAAGTGTCTGGATTGGTTGGCATGGTATCATGGTATGGCATGGCATGGCGACATGCAAATATAATATGGCTGGCTTGCAAGCAGTTGTCATTAACTCTGCTACCTGTAGTAACAAGTAATCTTCTGCAATTAGCCAATCATGGCTATCCGACGGTGTAGGTGGTGGTGGTGTCCTCTGTGCTGTAGGATTGACAATTGGAAAGGTGATGGATCCAGGTCCTAGGGTGGCTTTTGGTGCACCAGTTGTCGGTCTACAACTATATCTTTGTAATCGTAAGTCTCTTCGAAGTTTGGCCATAGCAGGAGACGGTCGATCAAATAATGACTTGGGTGCAAAAATAGGATCTTCGCGGCGCGCAACTTTCGGTGATTTTTTATTGGGTGACGACGAGTCACTGTCGAGATCAATAGTTTCAGGAACAGGATCTTTCACAGGCTCAGGAGTTTTTTCAACTCCAGGTTTAGCTACAGGGGATACTGGTGCAGGTTGTTTTTTAGGATGTTTAGTCACATATACTGGAGGAAGTTGTGCTTCATTCATAATGCCGTAATCATACAGATATCCATGAGAAATATCGACATATACGTCCATTTCATCATGAGGTGGTGTTGGGGGTTCGTACACCTTAAAATCAATCGTGACATGACAGATGTGGTGATATGCTAATAATGAGTATATGTATGAGGTATGACGAATAAAGTGTACATGATTTCCTTACCATGAATGGCATTTCCTGTTCTAGGCTGCCAAACTGAGCCACCCAGACCTGCAAAAATCGAAATATACATTTTGTTAACTAATGAAATTTGGAAACTTGGATTTTCTTAACAGCAAAGCAAATGTGCCCAAAAGCCTCGACAATTATTATATTCAGCATTGCCATTTATCAAGTCTTATGCAGCATACATTATGCTCCATAATTCTAGCAGGCTTTGTGGAGTCTTTCCACTCTAACTGCCGATCCTAACACGTCTATACTTAACTTCAAACTAGGCACATTTGGGCAGACTTTATTCAATGTCATCTTTTCAAAGGACAGGTAAGAATAACTAAACCTGCCATTTCGATTTTTGCAGATCATTGCAGATGCAAAACTGAAAGGGATTGACTCCAACACCAGAAAATGCAACTGCATGAATAGTCTATGAGATGAGAGAGTGAATTAACTGAGCACTTTGTTTGCTGAAATTTAGAGTTTGTCACGATTTAAAATGGGGCGTCCTTTTCGAGTTAAGAACGGCTCCCTTTCATTATTTAGTTACTGCTTCGTCACAGTTTCTGCACAATTTTTTGAGGACACAATATTTGTGTGCGAAATTGGAAAATTAGTTATATTTTGTTGGCTAATGAACAATATCCGCCATTTAACACGCCCTTTGGTTTACAATACTTAACCTGGCTGGCAGCAGAATCTGCTACGGGGTAAGTGAGTAAGTCTTCTACTGCACATGTGTCGTCAGCGTTCCCAGCTTTGACGTTCTCCATAAGACTCTTTTGTTGCTGCAGTTCCCACGCTAATTTCTGTTCTTCTAAATCCTTTTGTGCTTGAGCGACAGTCTCGGATGACCAATCATCTATCGTAGATTCCATCAAGCGGAATGCATACCGCTCCACATCTGTCATCTGAAATTGCACATTAATGCAAGCAATCAATTAAATTGCCGTAATTTCATTTAATTTAATTTATGAATTTAAAAAATGAATATCTTTAAAAACATACTCCGTCAAATACTTGGTTAAACTCGATTTCAAACTTGTTCGGACCGAGCTTTGCTTGCTAGATATAATACAAACAAATTTAGCGTTACTTCCAGATTTCTGTCTATTTCATTTCACAGTTCGCGCGCACACACAACATTGCATGCTGCGTGTACAACAAAGCAGTAGATTTTACCTCATCTAAGGCATCTAATGAAACATTTTCATCAAATTCTGCCATTTCAGCCTCAGCTTCCGCATGGACTGTTTGCGCAGCCTGTACATCAGTATCATCTTCAACGGCAGCTAGAGCACACTCAATCTTTTGCATTTCAAGTCTCTTATCTGGAGATCGCATTAAATCAGAGGGGTCGAAATCGTTATCTTCCTCGTTACTTTGACGGTTGGTGGTCGCATCGTCCCAAGCACTCAGTCTTTTTGCGACGTCTTGATTTTCATTAATCGTAAACAGTTCGCGAATCGTGTGCTAAGTAGAGAATTAGAGAGTTAGAATGTTGTCAACAATTTAATATTCATAAACAAGTGAATTTAATAAAAGATGTACGGTCAGACGTAACTTACTTGTTTAAAGTATGTTGTGGTAAACTTTCCACCTTCAATGGCAAGCTCGCCCAATAATCTCTTTTGATTTGATTTCTTAAGAATATTTTCTTCAATTGTCTTTTCACTAACCAGTCTGTGGAATGAGCATATGGGATTACAATTAGTCAAACCATGTAATTTAAATTATGCAAAAACCACACGCGAAATATTGAAACTCGCCTGTAAATATGTACATCCCTCGTCTGGCCAATACGATGACATCTGTCCTGAGCCTGAGCATCCATCGTGGGATTCCAGTCACTGTCATAGAATATAACTGTATCAGCGCCTGTTAAATTCACACCAATACCGCCTGATCTGGTCGACAGAATAAAGCAGAAAATTTTCTTGTCTGCATTAAAGCGTTCCATGAGCAGTTGTCTCTGATCTATTTTGGTTGCTCCGTCTAGTCTCAAATACGTATGTCCATTGTAATTGAGGAACGCCTCCAAGATGTCCAGCACCTTGGCCATTTGCGTAAATATTAAAACTCGATGAGTCTCTGTTTTTAGGCGACGGAGTAACCTAGAAACAACAATTTTTATATGATTAAAATATTAACAAAAGCAGTCGTTACATTTACTTAAATTATATTGAATACTTGATTACTAAATGACTCCCGAAAAACTCACTTATCTAAAGTTTGAAGCTTGCCGCAGTCGTACTGGATCAGTCGAGGGTCTGGGAACTGAGTAAGCATCCTAGAGATGATTGGATGGAGAATATCAGTCGGTACTGCAAATTGTTTTTTGTACTCATCCAATTGGTTCATTCTGCTAAAATACAGAGCTGAATTTCCGGGTCTAAAAATGTTTCTTTCCAAAGCTGGAGCACTAACAGCCGGTATGTACATTACATAACGGCTCAGCACATCCCACAGGCCTTTCATACGATTTTGTGGATTGAGAAGAAGGGAATCCAATGTCTTTGTCACAGACCACATTAAAAGGGGGTGATCCATTATGGTAGGATTCCTACATCTCGTTTCAATGACTTTCGCAATTTCACTGATTCCCAAGTTGAAGTATCCGTTCTGCCGAAAATCCCGGGCCTTCTCGCTCACTAGGGAATTAACTCGACAACCTGTCTTTCTACTTGTCAGTCTTAGCGGAGGAAGCGAGCCGATGATCCGACAGCTTTCAACAAGCCGGGAACCGGTGATAGTATGAACACGACAGCGGTTCCAGTTGACCTTATTTAAATTGTCCACCACTGCCTTACGATCCTGCAACTTTCTCTCCTGGATAAAGCCCTACAAAGAAAAAAAATCTTTTGTACATTCTATTTACTACATAATAGTCGGAATTCATTTGTTCTGACAAATTGATCCCATCCATGAACTGATAATCAAGGACAGGTCAGTGTTGGCAGTTTTTATTTATTTCCCATAAGTCAAACGTCGTAATGGATATTTACAACGCCACAAAGATGATTGGGAAACGATGAAACCAGTGAAGATTCTGATATCTCAATCAAATAACATGAAACTTACCAGTTCAAATTCAGGTAGAGAACATCTCATCATTTCCAATCGAGTCGTTATATCAAACCGAGATACAGGAATTTTTCGTTTTCTTACGACAACTTCAAATTCACTATCACTACTTGATCCATCATTTTCTGAATCTGACAAATCAATAACAGGAGGTTTGTCAGGATTTAAAGGTTTTTGAGCAGCTACCTTTAAATGATTTTTGACTGCATTCGTCTTCTTGTGAGATCCCTCATCCTTGGCCACCTACAAAAATAACATGTATTAAATTGGAGATAGCAAATATATGAATTCAAAAAGAGAAAAGTAACTATTCAATAGTAATACAAATGTTCAATTACTTTGACGATTCCTCGAGGACGGGCAGCCTCTTTTTTCAGACCTTCTAAAAATTCAGGATCCTGCAAAGCACGATCCGGTTTTCCAGCTGAAACGAAGAATGTCATTGGCTGGGTAAGTCGAGGGCAAGGAGGTGGCTCACTCTTGGTTAAATTCACAATGCGCTTCAGCCGTTTAGCTGGTGGTTGTTTAGTGTCAGTGAGTTGCTCGTAGTTCATGAGAACATATCTTCGTTCCTCATCCGGATTATAGGCAAACAATGGGGTTAATTCGCAAATTCGATTTCCTTCATCCTCATCGTGGTTGTATTTTGGATTGGAGACGGTGAACAATGGAAAATATTGTCGCTAAAAGAACATATGGCCCCTCATGAATAATTAACTAATTCTGAAGTACATTGATTACATTAACTTATAATATGTCTCTAAATCAGAACCCCAAACTTACAAAAGTATCTTCCTTGAACTCTTGCATCATGTCCCAAATACGAGCCGGCAAGCTATATGAAATACCTTCTGTTTGGAAGGGAGACACGATTGGCCTAGGCTCGAAAAGGTTAGGGTGATTGCAAACTTTTCGCAATTGCATTAGAACGTTTATAACACTTAATAGATTTCCTTGGTTGAGGGTATCTTTAGTCCTAAAATGTAAAATGGATTCGTCATTAAATTTTTACAAAATAGCTTTCTGCAATCTTAGTAGGTGGTGTAACATGATAATTCATAAAATAACGAAAAAATAACTCACCTCGTACGGGACATAAACTCTTCGTAGAGGTAACGCTGGCGTTTGGAAAGCGAACACAAAATGACATGTTCATACTTGCTAGGTAACTGCTTCTCCACTTCTGATTTCATCCTCCGTAAAATAAACGGACGGAGAACCTGTAATATATTCAATCGTTCAAGGAATGAGAGCTTCAGCTATGAGTATCAGTTTCTATGAATTCAATTTCAGTCATATAAAACTGATTAAACGTGAATATTGCAAAAAGGAATAGAAAATAGAAAAAATCTCAGTTTAAGAATGTTTTCAATCCTCTGAACGTTATCTGGAAATAAGGAGCAGCAGCAGTGAGATTACTTACCTAGTCCCATCTCGTCTGCCAAAATCCCATTGAGTTTCTTATCATACATCGCAACTAGCCAATCAAGACCAATATGTTGATACTCTCGTAACTGATGTCGAAGGATGTGAGGAACCTTTGTAACAACTGTGGTCGAGGATAGCGTGTACCCTGTTGGTTTGAAGGATTCAGCTAAGTCAGCAAGTTTGTTTGACTTTTCTTCGTTACTTGTCTTTTGATCTCCATCAGGGGAAGAAATCGATTTGAGAAGGGACGCCAAGTCATCATTGTTTCTTTCTGCTTCGGATGCTGCTTCATCTTCTGCTTCCTCTTCTGTACTGCTTGACCCAATGTCGTCATGATCCTCAACGTCAGTCTCAATGTCAGATTCTGCTATTTTAGTTGCACGTTGCCTTCTAGTCGTCCTTACTGGACGAATTATCGGTTTCCTTCCTCGAGTAATTCGTCTTTCTGGACTTTTGAGCTCCTGAGCTTCAGGCTCCTTGTAAGCTTCAGGATTGTGCAAATATTTGGAATATTTGGCTATCAAATCTTCGTATGACATGTTATTCTCTGCTTCTAAATCTTCTATCTCATGCTTGTGATCTGCAATGTCTACACGCTCTTTGGCTTCCTCTTCAGCTATCGTTTCATCCACATCTGACTCGGAATCACTGGGAGGAACAAATTCGTCGTCTTCATCTGCAGGAGGTGAAGGACTTGGAGGCTCATCCTTCACAGGTGATGATGTAACGTTGTGCTTTGATGGCACTGACATCACGGGTGATATGTCTGACACTTTAGATTCCTCATTAAGACCTTTACAACCATCAATTCCAGTCTTAATAGCTATGGCCGTAAATGTCTGGGCGACAATTTCGGAATATTTTTCAGTTTCATTGACAAGGTAGCTAAGCTTTTGGTCTAATGCTTTCTTTCTCATACTATCGATGATGGTTTGTTCTTTAAACTCGACTACAGTCTGAACATTGGACCAAAACTGTCTTACTAGTTTTGCTATGGTGCTAGCTGTTTTCTTTTTTCTGGATTCCTCGTCTTTTTCTGCTTTTTGTCGTTTCAATTCCTTGTCGTGGAAGTACTTTTCGATCATTCTAGCACACTAAAAAGGCAATTAGAATTCATAAATTAATATAATATATAAATACATAATTTTTTATCCCTTTACAATAGTATGACATGGGTCAACAGTGCTCTACCACGAGAAGGGGGCATTAATATTTTGTCAAAGAGGTGGCAGTAACAAGAAAGATAACAGATTAGAATGAATGAGGTAAAATGGTATATATGTTGTACGTACATTGCACAGGGAAAAGCAAAATGAAATGTGAGCGAGGATAAAGTCAAATGTCAGCCTCATCTCACAAAGGGTGAAGGAAGTTAAAAGTCATTCGCATATTGTCGATAGTTGCCAGTTGCATGCAGTTAACTTTATTTAAACTTATGATAAGTATACGTATCACCGGTATCACCCACCTTTTTCGCAGCATTTCTTTTCCATTTTCTCTCATTAGCAAAATCAGCAGCCATCCAGGTCATCTCTTCTAATAAATAATCCCAATGAGCCTTATGCCTCGGAACCTCGTAAACTTTAGGTAACCTCTTTTCCCACCACATCCCCTCTTTTTGTAATTCAGCAATTCTTTGCAGTACTGAGGCTTCCGCCTTCATCTTTTCGGAATATTTTTTCGGCGCCTTAGGACCCCCCAGGAGTTTTTTATTGCTTTTGATGCTGCTAAGAGTGCTAGTGGAGGAGGTGGAAGCATTGGTATCACTGGAGTTAGCATTGTTATTATTATTAACAGTGGAACTAACTGTAGCGCTACCAGATGCATGTGCAATACTGATATTCTCATTGTAACTACAACTACTGACATTGGTACTACCAGAGGAAGAAGAGTCCGTATTTTCGGAAATCACAGATTTTACACTTAATTCGCTAGCGTTTGAGCTGAGAACATTTTCAACAGATTCAGATTTTGACACATCAGAGCCCTTTTTATTGTTTAAGGCTGTCGTAAGCAGGTAAGTAGCAGATTTTCTCCCCTTTTCAATCTCTTCCTTGAAGGGACTTGGAGTCTGGAGACTGGATAAGCTTTTACTGTCATCCTCGGAGTTATTAACAGATGTCGGACTTTGATAGGCTTTCTGCTCTTCTTTGAAAGATTGTTCCTGACCCTCTCTGTCAATAGATCTAGAACGCATCTGTAACTGACTAATACTACTACTACTGTGACTCGTCACGTCTACCTGCGGCTGTTGTGATGTCGTAGACTCGGAAGTGTTTGAATCGGATGCTACAGAAACTACATTAGAGTCTTCGTCGATAAGGGGCTTGGATATTGTTGTTGAAATTGTTGTTGAAATTGTCGGTGGTGGTGGTGGTTGTGGAGGTGATGTCGTTGTTGTTGTGTTGGTATTAGGCAGAATATTGTGAATAGGGGAAGACTTTAAATCAGTACTACTCTTATTATTATCTAGGTCTATTCTAACAACTGAACTTTTGTCGGCAACACTTTGACTTGTAGTCCGAACTCGTTTCTTTTGTTTAGATAGCCAAAGTCTCCTACCTTCATTACCAACATAATTATCGTATGTAACCTTAAGCAAATGATCGGGTTCTCGTTCATTCATTGCTTTTGATTTTAAACAGTTAAACCAAGCGCCACTGTAAGGTCTGTACTCTGATATAGAACTGGATTTTGGAACAGCAATGTCCACATCTTCTTTACCGTCGGTGTTCTCAACACTCGCATCAAGTTTATGATAATGATGGTTGGTTGCAGAATTGCTATCACTACTACTAATGTTTCCTTCGTCACCACTAACATTTTTGTGAGAAGCTCCCGCCAAGGTACATACAGAGGAATGTGGCAAACTTTGCAACAAAGCATTTCGGACGTAGATAGCTTCTAAAAACTTCAGCTGGAATTCTCTCCTCGCTTTCAGTTGAATGCTCAAAGAACTACCCTTTACTGTCCTGAGATGCTTCCTGACTAAAGCTTTCCGCCTTGCCAGTTGCTTAGGAGAAACATTTATCAACTCGTAAATGTAAGAATACGACGAGGACGAATTTTCAACACTGGTACCTCCAGCATCACTACTCACAAACATTGACGAGAGACGAGCTTGGTAGGTTGCCTCGTCCTCTTCGTTTTCTGCATCATCCTCGTCTTCATCCTCCACGATCACTGTTTGGGCAACCTGCAGATCCTGATGTTGGTGATGTTGTTGTGAATGATTGGCACTTCCGTCTTCAGCCACTTCACCCATCATCATTACGCGCTAACCCTACGGAGTGTTGATTAGTAGGTGGTAAGGAGTTGCAAACTCTTTTTTTAACTAAATTTTTCATTACATACTATTATTACAAGGCGCTCATCATCAGTAACTTTTTTCCGGGGAGTTTTGTCCTGCTATCGCTCCGTTGCAACGTATCAGGGATGAGGACGATGTGCAACGTCAATTAAACGTTTTCATGTGTTTGCATCAATTTTTCTATTTCACTCACGTGTCAAGGTGCACTTTCCACACTACTGTCTGCAAAGGCTTTGTTCAAGAATGTTACTCTGACTATGATTTCACCGTCTTGTTGACAATTATTGTAAACATTCTTTCCCCTTCTTTTTGTAAATGCATTTCTAAGTGTCTCCTTTCTTCCCCTTCTCCCTCAGTGTCTATGAAATTAGTTTAGACGCAAACAGTTGTAGTTATCTTATTTTTATTAATTCTTGTGTCGTTCTCTCGAAAACAATCATTTTTCATTCGCCTCCGTATGAAATATCACCGCCTGTGTACAGTTTATCCCGCGCACATTCATTGATATTCATCATTTCTGATAATTATTCTCTCATGAAAGTTATTCTTATGATGAAGTTTGCTCACAACAAGTTTTAAAATGCCGCACTCTCCTGCCTTTGATTATTATTGCTTGACTAATAAGTGTAGCGTTGTCAGTAAAGGTTTGCATATCCCAATAGTATATTTAGGCCTTGTCTGGTTTATCATTTATCTCTCCTCATATCAGACCATTATCATTAGTATACTAGTATAACTATTATTATTTACAATAATTTAACTAGGCAATCAACATTGTCGTCCACTGTCTGTGTACATGGTGGCAATTCCCACTACATTTAAAATCTTTGACAAGTGTCATCCTAAAAAAAAGATGCGAGATTTTCTCTTAAAAAACTATTTACAAATCCTCATTAAGTTTTCGGACAAAAGACATTACGACGAGAAGGCGACTATTTGAATACTCGGCAGTTTTATTCGTTGTCAATTTGATAACAATAATAATAAATATTAAATATAATATCATTCGGCACTGTTGGTACACAAAAACACATCTATAACCTACGTACACAGAAAACAGATAATACTCATGTAATAATGGTAGTATTAACAATTAATATTTTTCCTGGATTATATACTTAAGAGACTACTGTACTAGCAGTAGCTATTCCCCGTCTAATCGTTCCTTCTCTTGTAGTCTGACTAAACTGAGCTTCGCTCCTTCCGTTGCTCCTCGTCTATATATTTCTGCAAAAGAAAGAGAGATGCTTTGATCAGGTTTTAGGTTGCTTCTCCTCCTCTCTTTCTCTCCTTCAGTCCAAAAGTGCATGTGAATTCAAGAGTTGCTCACCTACCTACTCATTTCCTACTACTATTAGATAGATAGATGAATATCTCTGTATTATTGTCTGCGTGCGTATTGTCTCTCTCCATGTATCTGACCAGAAAGGAAAAAACCCTAATAATAATAAATACACTTTATTGTGGACAATCGTGTGGGGATACCTAGCTTTTATGCTTTGCTCTGCCTATGTCGCCCAGTCTGTCTCTTGTGGTGCAAGTACAATCCTTTCCACCTCGACGGCTAAGATTATTCCGCTAACGTTCGCTTCATTACTGGCTAGCGTACTCGTCAATGCCCAACCAAGTGGGATTAGTGTGCATGGATAAATCTTGCTGTTCACTGTCCTTCCCGTGCGCCCAAAATCTTTCTCATGATCATGATCCTCATGACGATGAGAAGTGTACATCGCATCTTATGCATTGCAGGACGGGGTTTGAGACTTTTTTTACACCAAAAAAGCGTTCACAAGAGGCATCAAAACAACTGACTGGCGTTCTCGGGGGAGCGTTCACGTTTATTCATTTCCGGAATTTTACTAGTCTTTCCAAAGGATTAGGAGGTTTTTCAAGTCTTGTGGTGAGGCTTTTTGATTGATGAGTATGTGGGGGTCAAATGTAACAATGTTTTTATTTTACCTGGTTTTTATATGGAATTGATATGGAGGGTCCTTGATGCTAATGCTGTAATGGTGACGTCACGCATTGAGTAAAAAAGTTTGTGGAGAGTGGATTGAGGAGACTAAAGATGAGAATGGAATTAATGGATGGAGAGTGAAAATGGTCAATTTCGTAGACTTTTCTGATAGTTCATCATGGAAAGAGATGAAATATTTGCTGGGAGGAATATTTGAGCTTTGTTTCTGGACTTTAGGAAAATTGATAGTAAATTGGTGTTTGACTCGAAGAGTGTGGAAAAAATACTTTTTTTATTGTTATGAATTTTTATTGTCGAGTCATTGTATATTGAATAATGTCATCATGAATGTGGTCTGGAAAAACTATTAGACATTCAAATTATCAGAATCGGATCAGACAGAGACGGGTAATTCTCAGTTAAAATGCATGCGGAATTTTTAATGCTTTATTTAAGTTGTTGGTTGTAGCAAATACAATAGAATTCATGCTCTAACAATAAAGTGTAAAAATCATATTAAAATGTACGCAAAGTTAATTTCTCTCATATAGCCCATAATGATGTCGGATTCGCTCATGCATTGAAGCATAAATGTTAAATATGAATTTGCATGCCTAACTTTAACAAATGAACTCTAACCGCCTGTTCCTCTACAAAAGGAAATGCCATGCATATTTTTAAATATGCATTTATCTCTTGCATCTTAAATATCACACATATATGTATTTATCACCGAGCTTTACTGGTGTTCGAAAGACATCATAAAATCCCAAGCCTAGAGGAGTAAGCAGATAGAGTGTAAACCATTAAATGTTAAACCGACAAACGTTCAAGAAAACCAAAGCCTAGCCAGCCAGACAAAGTTGAACTGAAGCGAGGCAGAGGCGCTAGACAACTTCTCTTCAATTGTTAAGAATTTGTCAGAATACATGTACATAGTGCACATATCGATGCTCCTCCAAAATATATTTTATTCTTATTCCAACGAGAAGTTAAGTCTTTGTCGAGTTCATCAGGAGCATGGAAGCAATCTTCCGTTCCGTGGTTTCTCTAACAATATTCCATACTTGAGTGCATACCTGTTCGCATTCTGCATCAGTCATACCTACCTACACATATTCTCCACCTTAACGAAACCATTCATTTCTTTCTTATCGGTAATTACATTACAATGCAATACAAACGAGTTCCAAAGAGTATCTGTGGATTCTCTGACATCTGAGGAGTATGAATAGAGTTTCTAGTTTGACTTTTCCATAATAATGTGCGCTCGTGTGCTCTTCACATCCCTCGCTTTTCTCACAACCTATCCTTTACATGAAACTAACCATCGTCACCAGCAACATTGAGATCGGCAAAAAGTCTGTTATGTTGAGCATATACGGTTCTGACTGAACTAAAAAACAGAGATGCCCAAACTAAAATACCTATGTATGCACTTTTAATTCTATTTTACATATCTTTTTACCAAACCAAAGGAGCTTTACATGCCTGTGAAACGTTGATGGTTAGTTTTATGTAGTTCATGTTCTCATATTTATGCTATGTTAGTTGTTAGCTACGAATCCATGAACTCATTCATTTCATCTGTATGCGTTCCCAGGCTGGATAAATTTACTAATCTCATCTCACAAACGTATGTATATATACATTACTACTTACTACTAGCCCAACAAGATGTACATGAAGGGGTAAGATAAAAGTCACGAGACCTGTGTTTCCATGAGGGAGAATTGTGGGCCGTTCGAAAATGATCGAATTTTGGTTTCAAAATGGTTTGACAAGTATAACAGATTTAATGGCGTTGGCGTTAATTAGAATTGAAACTAAATCAACAAAAACTGTGTATCAATATGTATCTTTTAATAATGTCGAATTCCAAAATGCCCATACCTTGCTTGCCATGCTTTAGCAGGAAAAGCCGCAAAGTTGCCAAGAGTATAATGTTTGAAAGGATCTGTGCGTAGCAAACATGCACGCGTCCATTTTCACAAGTACAAAATACATTGAAAGTGTGATGAGGAATGGAAAAACACAAAACCCGACCCGATGATGAACAAGAAACTTGACTGGAAGTATGAACTATGTGTAGAAAAGCAAAAGATATTTTTTACGGATATCTGCTAAAATCCTAGTATCATCAGGTCATGGCGATGTTTGTTGAACTTTTTTGTTAGATTTGTTGGATTTTTTAAGATTAAAAATATTCAAATGTTTATATCATTTACGACGGTCATAATAATGCTCGCAATCACCATAACATCTTCATTGGATTATGTGCACCGTTGCGCTGGATTTGCATAACTCTTTTTTAGTTGGTTTTTTTCGAAAGATAATCCAAGTTATCAAAACTCTTTCATTCATTAGTCATTTAAATGTGTGTTTCGGCAGGAGTCGATATCGCTTTCAATGTTCTTGGAAGCAGCTAATTTAATAAATTGATGACTATCAAAAAAAATGCAAATACATGCAGCATGGATTACTATATACGTATAATGTATGTGGATTACTGTTGTATATGTATTATGTATGTTTTAGATGCTGAATAATCTAATCATGGAAATGTTTGATGAGTTTGTCTAGAATTTATATGAGCACGATCACAAATTTTTTTAAATAACACTAGCAATGTTGCTTGGTTCTATTGTAACGTCTAAAACATTTTGCCTTGCAATGTCTACTCTTCTGTAAAACTGTCTCAAAAAGAAAGTTGATAAACGTTTAATGATACAATAAGTTAATAGCATTTCAAATAATTCAGTCTATTTGATTTCCAAGAATTGAAATGGACACTAGGGTATTTCGGCCCATGAAAACATCTGTGTGCATTCTCTCTCTCTCTTCTGCACTTACCAAAAGTACAAAACTATGAGGCGACACCCCCCCCCCCTCTTGGCTAGTCTCCAGATAAGCAAAAAAGGAGAAGTGTCATATTTTGTGAACACTTAACATTGATGTGTTTTATGTGCATATTTGTAAATGTTGATGTTGGATTTGTAAGTATGAATTTCATACACTTATGCTTTTATCCTTATCCACGGTCGTCCTTCATCCTTTAGAATCATGATCATATCATACATGACAAGTACATAGGTATCGTACGTACACACATCAAAAGAAAACGTACTTATCTTAACATGTTGCCTTGTTTTATCAAATACAAATCTAACTTTGCTTCAAAACGTAAAACTATTAAATATTTTTCTTAAATTTGAATAGTGCATCTTCCTTATATTGATCGTTTGCTTATCATATTTTTAAATTTTACTTGAAGTTTTTTTGAAACATGTCTTCAAATAACTTAAAAGGTTAATTAGTCTTTCAGTCGTTGTTTTTCCATATCATGTTATATTAAAATATAATACTATA
The DNA here is from genome assembly GCA_027743935.1 of Sinodicranocentrus sp. ZH6. Lineage (NCBI taxonomy): Eukaryota > Metazoa > Arthropoda > Collembola > Entomobryomorpha > Entomobryidae > Sinodicranocentrus > Sinodicranocentrus sp. ZH6. The sequence goes on along the minus strand of JAHZNA010005279.1, from coordinate 9,605 downwards.
TTATAGACACATCATCAATGCAATACAAATAATTTCTTTCATTTGCTGTATTTAAAACGAGTTTGCATGCTTATCTGGATCAGTTTTGCACTTCTCTGCATATTTTATGTAAACTGCACAAAATACGAGCAAACAATATGGATGTTAGTATCTGAAAAATAGTGACAGAATGTCAGCTTACGGTGGATATGTTTTGCTATGATTCTAACCTAGCATATAAATTAAACCAGCGTCATGTGACGGTTGAAAGTAAGCATATGTACATATAAAAGTTTTTGGAAGGGGTAGACTTTACGGGTTGGTGACAGCTTTTGATGGTGCGGACGTAGCTGATGGTTAAGAACGGTTCCTTTTTAAATAGCGAAGTCTATTTTTTTAAAAAGCTGTCACTGGTTCTCAAAATGTGTCAGGATGGTGTATCTGATGTATCCTGTGCACATCATATCCCTTCAGCACATCATCTAACTACTTAAGTGCTCTACTCCCTTCTACGTTTCTAAGTTATGATATTTTTTCTTGTGAAGTTGGAGAGAGTATGTATAACTCGGAAGGCTAACTTACGTTAGGTAGTGGCTACTAACTCTAGTTGGAAATTGGTTTACGAATCTTTATTCTAATAATTTTTTTGCTGCTTCGCTATTTTTGGAAATTGATTTACGAATCTTTATTAAGTGGTTAGGTTACGATTAAAATGTTAATTTGCCTGTCAAAACTGATCTATCTTCATCGTAACCTAACATAATACAATAATCTACTCCTTATATGCAACCTCTCTATCATAATTGAGCTCAGTTAAAAATCATCAGCTACATGATACATCCGAACCGTCAAAACTGTCACCAACCCGTAAAGTATACCCCTACCAAGTTTTTCACAAAGTATCTCAACAGCGTAATCAATGGTACTAGCAATGAAACAAGGGAATTTAATAAAATTGCTTAAAAAGTAAGTTATTAAACTAAATCGGTTCATCGCCCTGCATAAAATGTACATAGCCAAATCACAATATAGAACTTTCATCAATTGTTCAAAGTGAAATTTATCAATGTCCTTTGGACTTTGGGAACTGCATACGTGGTCATTTGTCATTCTTTATAAATGTTCATTGAACCTGAACAAATATTACAGGCCAATCCGAGTATCCCAGTAGTTTTGCATTCATGTCTTACTCAAAGAAAATTTAATATCAAGACGTTTCGTTATTTTTAAGGTTGCACCACGCATCATGTTAAATTAGCCAGCACAATAAGAAAACTTTATCCTCGATTTAGGCAAGGTTCATTTTATGCATCAAATTTCATTCGGCCATTATTATATGTACAATAGTACATTAAACATGTAGCTATGGAATGGAATCAACGACACACGTGTGTCGTAAAAAAGAAAGCCGCTGATTGTCTGTGGAAGGCAATAAACAATAAAAAGTGTTCCAAGAACTAAAACAAGGTTCATGATATATAAAGCAGAGATGCGCGTCTTCGATTGTTGGCAGATATTGAGACAGCATAGGAACGGGAATTCGAAAAGGTAAGCTAAATGTTAACATAAATAATTAACAAATAATATAGCAATCTATTATTCCTAATTATAGCGACCATTATAAAGGAAGGAACATAAATAATTTGATAATTTGCCGGCCTTTTGATACAGTTTTAGCTGCGCATTACTGGTTTTTCAAACATCATCGTCCAACGAGATATAATTGGTTTTTCCAATTAGCGACTTATCAACGCCAGCTTGGCACATTAACGAAATTGTGATTACGAGAATAACTACCTAAACCTAATAATCATGCCACGCCGTACGGTAAGTCAGTTACTTTCTTTACTTATTCCTATTGCAAGTAAGTATAGCTACTTTAGCGTTTTATGGACAAAGCCGAATAGCGGGAGAGCATATCCGAGTATTTTTCTTTTCAGTCGCATAACTATATAGTCCCTACCCCAAATATCAATATAGCACAGCACAGTCAGTGTGGTCTCATATTATTAGTTGTAGCTAGTACGAAAGTATATTTGGCAATATTATGTAGGTATCTGTACATGTATTTATCTTTTTTATCAGTATTCTGTCGGCGGTCGAAAACATGCAAGTATGTATATACAGCTATACTCTTAAACAAAGGGATTTCTCATACATTCATTACCCATTCCAAAATATCCAGTCACCAGGTTGCAAGGCTCGACATTTCTCGAACGAAAGTGTACACTCTCGTTCATGTGCTTTTTCTACGATTAGATACGACAAAGCGCAACGTGTCTTCGGAGGGATATGGTGGAAAAAGCTTGTGACTATACGTTATAGCCCGTTATAGCGGCTTTCAACCACATGCACGACCACGTCGTAGTACTACGTTAGTTTCATAATCCTCCTATTCTATATATCGTCGTCATATTAATCCTTTCCTTCAGCCTGTTGGTTTCAACGGCTTGGTTGTCTTGTATGCCCTCTTTAAGAACCTCTCTCCTCCGTCTCTCACTTCCACTTTTCTTCTCGACTCGGTCGGGTCGGGTTCCATCCGATAGGCCTAGAGGCTTGTATACACACATTTGGCCCACTGATTGCGGAGTGGTTTGCAAAAAATATACGTGTTACCGTTTGCCATTCCTGGTAACTGTAAGATCAACTATTAGCAATACTTTATCGGCAGTGTCATCCTGATCCTCTCACAGTTTTCACCTCGCTTCGGCCAGTTCTCGACGAAAGATAACATTAGTTTAAAAAGATTCAAGCAGTCAGTTGAAACTTTTCATTCTCAAAAGTAGACCAGTTTCTTATCTTCGCTGGCAACATCTTCAAATAAGGAGTAGTTACATTGCAGCCAATTAATAATACCTTCTGTTAAATTTCACAATAGTGTGTAAAAAATCTAAACACGGTAGCGTCGACTTGTTTAGATCATAATACAAAGTAAAGTTTTGTTAGGGATAGTAAACTGCCGTGTATTTCGTGCAGTATCCCTTACTGCACGATCTAAAATTGTGTGTTCTGAAAGGTCAAACTGTTCAGTATTTACAGCCAAGTCAAATATCAGTGGGAACTGTAAACTCCTAATCTTAAGCAACTACACTATGTATACCTTTAAAGTCAAATATTCATATCTATATTCCATACCGGAATCAGTCGCATTCGTATGACGAATACTCTCTGTCATTTCTATCTAGAGTAGTGTAAGCATATAATATATTGATTTGTAAATAAAAAGGACGTAGGCAATTTCCTTTTCTGTATTAGTACCCCCGTAGAACAACAAAAACAGTCTCTTCCGCCGGCACATTTTCTTTTCTTTCCCTTCTCTTTAGATTTTGGTCAAAAGTACATAGGATAAGATTACTTGCTAGCTATAGAGAAAATTAGATATAATGCCTCATAGAAACGAAAGCGGAAAGATTATAACAAGCAAAACTCCATTATTAAGTAATTATCACTCCACAAAGATCTCAAATTCTGAACAGTCGAGGTACTCAAGCAAGATGAAGAACAAGACAGGAACCCCAGACCAACTTGCTACCAAGCTAAAAGGGTGTCAAAAGCAGCAAGGACCTCAAGATCCGAAAACGGATGATTTGGCTGGAAAGGATAGTCGGGAAAGTAAAGGAAGTGGGGTCGAACATTCCAAGAAGATTGACAAAAATGGTCTTAATGTTCAAAATCATGAGGTCAATTCCCTTGAAACTCACGAAGGAGCCGGTGGAGCAACGCCATCAGCCTCTCTAGAGACCGAGGTACCATCCATCATTAAAAACATCCTGACAAACGGCCACCATGAGGAAGTTAACGGATTTCAAGTCGAAGAATATGTTTGTGACAAGCACGTGGAAGAAAACTCTCTCCCCTCTGAAACCAATCCATCATTGAAAAACGGATTTCTCCATTTCCACCCATGCATCAAGGATCTGTGCGATGTGCCATGCAGAAAAGATTTCATCAACAACCTTGATTTTGAGACGAGCAGGCCAAAGAAAATATACCGAGTAGTGCTCACCGGAGGTAAGAAATAAAATCATCTCTCATTTTTTCTCACTACGCAAGTATACCTAGGCTTTCTTTACTTTCTTCGATTGTCATGTCCATGTGACTTTTTCTGGTCCATGATATGTTTTAGAAAAGTAGACTCTTTCCCATGTGCCACTCACACATGTGCAAGTGGTAATTTTTTCAATGGAATCATTTGGTCCGCTAGTTAGAATGAAATTATGCACGCATGACTGTCAATAATTCATTTACGTTTCCTCTCCGCGTTCATCTTAATTTCCATTTCACCTTGGAATAAAGTCAGGTAGATGTTTTTATCTTTTCGCTGGATCCGGCACTAGCACTGCTAATGCAGCAGTGTGCGTATTAGCGTTTACAACTAATTTTAACCGGTTTCACCCAGTTGAATATAAAATGGCTTGGCATAATACTTTAAAAATGTAACGTGTCTATGCAACATAGGATTTTTTGTAGCGTGTACCCCACAGCAGAAAATGACTCCGAGTCCGATTCGATCACTCATTTTTCATAAGCAATGTGCATCCTATTTTCAAGCGACTTGGCAAAAGTTTGTTGGCAAAGTTTTACGGGTGGAACTTACGTCGACAAAAATTTAGGGTAATGACTCAGAAATGTACACATACAGCTTGGTTCTGGTCTACGTGTAAGCTTGCCAGTAGACAAATTAGTACATTTTCAAAAAACGAGTGGTGTGTTTCAGTTAGTTGCACTCATTCATCAAATATCCCTGTTAAGCAGACGTGTTGTGTACGTAATCCACCAACTACGTATGACTCTATGGTCACATGATGATGTTTCTTTACATTTTTTAAGAATATGCAAGACAAAATCCTCATGGGGGAATTGTGACAGTTTAGAACATTTCATGTGCAAGTTAATGCTCTTCCGGGTGAAGGGAAGCGTTAAAACTCACATACATTTCATGATGCATAATGCAAATCTAGTTAGACGTTCCACAGCGCCATATCCATCTGCTGAACTGGCTGGTTGGTATCCTTTCCACCAAAGTTTAAGGGATGGCATGGATGAGTAAAATATTCAAGAATGTAGTTTGAGGCGACATATGAAAATAATTGGGAAGTGCGCGGTCCTTCCAAACTATGCTCCATTAAATATTTAAACCTATTATATTCCCATCCCATACCTACATGTTCATACAACAAAAAAACAATTTTCATCCGAGCAACATGATATCAACTTTTTTCCTTCTTTCTAGAGTCGTATCCAATTTGCCATTTATTTTCAATATTGGTTTATCGAGCATAAAAATGAGTTGGAGGACAACCAATCCCCTTCAATCGTTTCGTAGATTGGGGTTATGCGTTAAACAAGGATACCATATTATTTTCCTTTGTCGCTATCCAATTACGTGCCTCTAACTTTCTGTTCTTTTCCTCCAACCGAGTCCTTTTTTTTAGACAAAATTTTCTACATATGTTGTTTCCACAAGTTATAATTTTTACATGGATACCACCATCGCTGATTTTTCTTTGACCTTGTCGACAGGACACACTTGGAGTAAATCAATACTAGTTTTATTGATTGAGAATCTAATTTTCGAGGAATACGTCTTTTAAAAAGCACGACATTTTGTACTCAATAGTTAGGATAAAGTAAATGTTAGCCAAGAAGCCGTTTAATGGAATTTTGGGGAAAATTCTATATAGAGCGTACTCATACTTTTACTTAATAACCGTTTAGTAAATTAAGGATGCATGACATGACAGGGTTTTCTTTCAAGGTAAGTGACGAGAGAGAGAGCTTTCTGGGGAATGTAGGCAATAGACGTAAATTGCACTGGGTTGAGATGAGGTAGATAAATAATATGTCAGACTTCGCGGAACTCTTTGAGAAGGAAAAGTAAAAAGGGTAACAATGCGCAATGCACACACACTTTCACCGAATCGCTTAGCTGAGTAATAGAAATGTCCGCTTAATCATTTTAAATCTGTTGTATGTTCAAAGAGAGGAGGGAGGGAGAATTGCATGACGGGAGAAATTCATCACCTCAGTGTTCTGTACTTTTCTGCTGAGAAACAAAAAAGTGCTATTTCCAAGAGATTCCAGGAATACAAGGCGCATTTCGGGTGATGAGTAAGCTTAAAGAATGTAATTTCTCAGTTTGATAAGATGTTTATTTTCACACTCTTGTCTGCCCTTCAATATACTTTCACAATGGAGAGATTTTATATCCACACTTGTGTACCTAGGGCGAACCTCCGAAGTATATTGAGTGGCATCCTATTATAATTCATGAGTTATATGAGAAAGATAATCGAGTTTTCCCATTTCTGACTCTTTAAGGATGATTATTATCACTTCCGTGTCATTCTCACAAGGTCAATGTGTCTTCCACCAATTGTCTATCAGTTCCTTGTTTTCCACTAATACTTTCATCCTATTCCCAAGGTCGTATACAACTCTTGGTGGGCTGGAAGTGAGGATTGTCGGAGGTTATATAGCGTATTTTATTTCTTATTATGTTGAACACGTCGCTTAAGTCACCAAATATAGGTACTCATTGTTATTATGTGGTGGAGGACACGACTTGCTGTAAACTTAGCAAAGTCGTCTAAATAAACATCATGAGGAAATGCAGACGTACACCCAAGAGGACTTACAAAGCCTTAAAAGTGACTTCAAATCAAAAGTATACACAGTCGGTCGGTGGTTTATTCATGATTCATGAAGTAACCGGGACCATTTGTTGACAACATCTTAATGGCAGCGATGAATGCGTGTCTAGACATTGTATTTGCACGTTGGTTTGTTTGCTTTCTCACTCACATTTCCGTGCTCGGCTCTTTTCTCAGGAAAATGGCAAAAGAATGAGACGGCAGAGGGGAGACATTACTTATTCATCAAGACATCAAGTCTGATTTCACAGTGTTCTTATTTTCTGCTCTGCTAAACTTAACGGGCATCGTTGTACTATAGCTACATCATAGACATGTATACTTTTTATGTATTGCTGGTGGATTCTGACTTTTAAATATGGCTTTGCCAAGATCATTCCGGTTTGCTTTCCGGAACTTAAGCCATATTGACTTGAAGCCAGAATACCCAGTTTGCAAAATGAGTGGTGATGTCGGTATGTGGTAGGAATTGGTAGGAAGAATAGGATTAAGTTCAAAACTTGTAGTGGCATTTTTTCATGCGATATACATAAGTACATTAGTCGGCTTGCCCTGTAAACGTAATATCGCAATCGTGCTCCTGGTTTCTTTCATGGTTTTCTTTCCAAATATCTTTCTACCCACGCAAATCGTAAACGATGCGAGTGAAAAATCGTAACTCATAAAATGCATGCATATATGTTGTATGTATTTGTATTCTGGCTTTGATCTTTTTTTAGAGTCAATATAAATCTCCTTTGGGTACATGATCTACCCTTTTCATATGCGTTTTTACCATTTGAATGGCATCTAATTTTTTTCTGCTTACCATTTTTCCTTGTCATTTTGATGCCTGCTTTCTTATTCAGATTGCGGGAGGAAAACTTCATATTACTGGCAATGCTTGTTTGATTAAAATATTTTTCCATTTGTATAATGGATGGTAATCAAAATCGTAAAGTTTTCCCCATTCCTCTTCTCCTGCCAAAGCCTAAAAAGGGAAAGATGGAAATATATGAAAAACAATTATCAAACTTTAGTGAGATAGAAATCACAAGAATCTGTGAAACGAGGGCCACGGGTCACATTGGGTTGTACACGATGTAGTCTGTGAGCGGAGAGCTAGGCTCTTTGTATCGAGTTTAACTTCCTTCATTCGTTCGCTTTGTCAGAAAAACTTTTGCTTGTTACAATTCAATTACTACTACACCGAAAAGGTGACATTACTAACGACGCTCAAATGCTGGAATAAAGCACGCCCTTCAACGAACTTGCAACTAATTTATTAAATCTTGTCGTCTTTGAGTGGGGTGGAATCGCACAATTTTCAGGGCCATCAACTGGCTTGTGCCCTAATAGCTGGATAAAGAATAGCGATAAGAGCTTTTAGAAAACTTTTAGTTTTATCTAGTTCTATTTTGGTTGATTGTGTTGTCTCTAAGGCGCGTCTAAAATGTCGCTTAGTATGACGCCTCTCCACTACACAATTATATACGTAGTTGATGATTTAATATAAAAAAATGTGTAAACCTGATTGCCCAATATATTAAGTATAGAAAGACTAAAGGTTAAACTTCATGGGAGTGGTTAAACAGCATGTGCATTATGTGTCACTCATTTGTATGCAATATGCAGTGCTAATTTCAGGGGGCGCATTTATTTGTTTTAGTTCGTGAAGCATGTGGTCTCGGCGCGTTTCATATGTCACGGCATATCTCCATCTCCACCACTCCCTCCACAATCAGCAAATGTAGCTGTATGTAACAGAGCATAGTAAATGAGAGGGAAGATGGGTGCGATGGTGCTAAAAATAGAACAAGTGTTCCCAGAGTTGGGAAACAAAGTTTGCTAGTAGTCAGAACAAGAACAGAGCTTCAACGACAATGATTATTTACTTCACTCCTTCTTCATAAATTATTAGTTCATCCATGGATTCGTATGGCTTTAATAAATTATGTTGGTTAGGTTGGCTGATGCCTTCTTCTTTTGACGAACTGTTCTTACTCGGCTAGTTATAAGACTTTGAACCCTCATAAATCTTCAAATTTTCCGTCGTGGCGTGCAATGGTTTAGTTTTAATTAGGCAAAGAGTCATGCATCATCCGCGAAGGATATCAAACAAAAGAGGCAGGTCTGTGGTGAAATAGATGTCGGAACTTTGCCCACCTGTCCTTAGCTATCATGTTCGCCATTATTTTTATCAGTCAGTTTAGAACTGCCACATTAGCAATTCAGGAAGCAGTGAAGTAGTTACACTCTGACAATGACTCATTTTACGATTTTTTTCCTCCAAAAATAAATCATTATGACACCTGCAGTTTTGCAACTTTGTCATTGGTGTAATCGATCCGCCACATCAAAAAGTTTTACTGTATGGAAAAAAAACAAGACCATAAGTTTAGTAGTAAACCACTTCAATCCTGTTATAATTCATTTTCACAATGTCTAGTGGCTGGGAAAAGATAAAAACGTCAAGATGATTAGTGATATCATCAAGAATATTATATTTTGCCTCTACTCCAAAAATGAGACACAAAAAGCATTCCTCAATCTTTGGGCTTGCAAGAGTGTCTATCGACTATTTCGAGACATCTGTTTTTTAGAATAAAATGGAGTAGTGTTATATGCCTATGTATGTACACGTGTATAAGGAGGAAATAACAACACATTCCTCAAAATAAACCACTTAAGGATGTCGATAATGGATGGAAAATGGAAACTAGGGTAGGCAATGTAGAGAAATGCATGTTAAGTAAGTCTAGGTCCTACTAAACAACTTGATACAATTTGTTAAGACTTGTCCTAGGCGTATTGCATTTTCTTGTCGCAACTCGCATTACACTTTCTTGAGCAATTTACTGGCAATCTCTTGAAATTGCTATAACCAGACGTTTTGGACCTGAGGTGTCGTTTGGCCACTCGAAAGCTTTTTGGCTGAAAATTTGTATACAGGTGAAGATTAACGCGACGAATACGAATCCGTTGAAAAATTGG
>JAHZNA010005278.1:0-11849 GCA_027743935.1 Sinodicranocentrus sp. ZH6 | reverse complement strand
CTTTCGTATTGTCAGTAATTAAGACATTCGTTTTGGAGTGGACCACCAACATCGAGTGCAGAAAAGCTTCTTTTATCACAATAAATCGGGTTGATCTATGCCTGTCAAGAATCCAAAAGAAAGGAGTTCGTTTTCTTTGACTGGTGAATTAAAGGCGTCTTTTTATTCATTTCGTGTCAAGCTTATAGCTCTCACAGATCAGTTGAAGGATCAGAAGCAAAAAAGGGCCGTAATCTGCCTGATGGGATGGGTTATTGAGTGTTGTTGGTTGAGGATAGTGACTCATTTAAAAACATCCGCATACTTTTCACATAGGTTAGGCCTGTTATATTACGTGTGTAGTTTTCAACTGTCCAAATTATATGTTCAGTTCATTTTCTATCAATTTAACAAAGACGCATTGTTTCTCAGCTTTTCTCATTCCATGCAATTTCTTTGTCGAACAGAGATTTAATTTTCAAGAGACAAGTAAATGGTACAACCCTTCCCAACAAAGACATGCCTTGATTTAAATTTAAAACAGACAATAATGGTAACAATGCTTGTAAATATAGCAGTACAATGCACTTCTTAATCAAATGCAAGTTGAGAGGAAGTTCATCGTTCACAAATGTAGAAAATGCAGCTTGAAATATGCAAGCTTTGTGGTAATTCGCTTGTCTTCATCAACTTAAAGGAAGTAGATACTGACTCCCAGTGCAGGGAATTTACCATGACATGTTCTTGAAACTCTTACCTGTAGACTTTCCTCAAGATTTGTAGACTCATGGGAGTTCACAAGTTTACGAGCAAATACAAGAAAGTTACACAAAACACATTCACTGCATTCCATAATGTTTTTAGGGAAATTGAAATCATCGACCTTACATGTTTGGAGCCAGTGTGTCCCAAAGGATAAAAATATACCCATCCATTCCTCATACCGTGGTGATGGGTATCATTGACACAAGTGAGAACGGATGTTACGTATGAATTTTATGTAAACGAAAAGTAGTTTCACTTCTAAAAGGATTCTTCACGACCAAACAATGCTTCCTTTACCTGTGTATGTTTGCTTGGTTCTTAGAATGGCGTGACTGATTGAAATTCAAACATTCTGAAAGCAATAATATATCCGTACACACATCACCGTAATGATTTAACACAGCTACGATTATGTCTATCGGTCCTCTCTAGTTGTGCTATGGCACGCCTCTCATTTCCTAAAAGCGAGAGCGAATCCATATTAATTTAGAAACAAAGTCATAATATCCCTTATGTCCTACAAATAGCTAGGTAAGCACTTGGGTTGGGATGTGGCATATATGTGATGATCATATTCTTTGCTCGTTATTATTTGCCATGCACATTGACGTCTTGGCATTTTCGAGTTGAGTAGGGAAGAAAGGAAGAAATGAAAATATTAAGCAAAAAATATTCTCCTCCATATCTTGTCTCTCGGTAGAAAAAAGGTATAAAAAGAGTTGAACTTTTCCTCATTGACATTCCTCTTGGATTTTGCTAAATAGGGGTACTAATAGCCAGCAAATAATTTGAAGCACGTATAATGAATATACACGTTCTACCCTTTTACAAGTCATATTTTATAAATTGGTTGTATATCACATTAGCAGTTTCTATTTCAACTACTTGTTCACCCCTTGCTGATAAAATATCGTCATGAAATACATATCATTTTGTCATTTCATTCACATGCATAAAAGGTGTGATCGCGGTTGATGCTGAAAGGAAGAGAGAGGATCTTCAAGTAGTTCTTGCCTTGACAATGAATGACTTGAGGCAATATTTTTTTCTGATTTCCATTCCTTCCTTCGATCACAATATTCATCGTCGTCCATATAGGCATATGGTATCAGCTCGTACCATTCTCCAAGAGATATCTACAGACTATGCAGGAGCAAGTGGGCTGTATGTAAATCCTACCAGCTTAGCAAAGCCAGTCATTCTCACCACAGCAATCATCATCATAATAGCACGGCATTAAACAATCCAACCAGAGTGAATAATAGTTGCCAGTTGCCATCATCTTTATCCATATACGTCGAACGATGCTGTTTTCAGTGTTTGGCGAATGATACCTGAGAAGAAGTGAGAATATTGCTGGTGCATTCGAACATTGCATATTGTCTACCATTGTTAAACTTCCAAGAGGAGTCACGGTACAAAAAGTATGGCAGCTTCGTGTGTTGTGCACTGTACGATAGGATATAGTGTATAACAATCACAGTAGTGTACCCAGCATTGTTGAGCATTGGAGTCACTGCAGCATTGTCAGCTTTGAATGATATCTAACTGAAAGGTTTAAGAAGGAGCATGTGATTCTGTTGCTACGCCATATCTGTATATATGTGTGATATGTTCCTCGTTGAGGTCATCTGATTGCTTTGCTTCTCAATTTATGACGGTGTGCATGATGATGTTGGCCTACCTAGAAGTAATACAGAAAACAGCTTGCTCGATGGGATTGCAAAGTTAAAACGAATACCACAAGAGAATGCGTGGAGCTCCCTTAATTAAACATCACGAGATGAGGGATAAAAAAGGGGATACAAAGAAAATTATGTGGAACAAAAAGCAGATGATGATTGATTTGACGTGAAGACATTAAAAATTAATAATGTATTTCGAAAAAGGTTGAATAAATAATTTTATGGTTGCGATTTTCATGCAATCCATTCATGATTTTTTTTCGAGGACCTACGACAAATGCAAATCAATTTTTGTTCAATTCGCAAATTTCAATAGCGTCAGGAAGGCGCTAAATTGTGGCCATGTATGCGTGCCGAAATGAAATGAATAATTTTCTCAATAAGTTTTTTGTGTATAACACGATGTTTTTAATTGTTTGTTAACAAAACCTTTCGTAATTAAAATGATGCTTTCATAAGGGTAAATTTGACTTCGGGATATATATTTTTTCTTCGTATTAAGGTTTTCACGATGTGCGAGAAAAAATACATTATGCTAATTTGTGTTTTGTAATAGCGTCAATATTTACTACTCTTCTGTTTGCTACGCACTTCTTTCACATCTGAATTTGAAACGAAGCAATGAATTATGATTTTTTTAGTGGTAGATGCTTTTATGCCATGTGCGTGAAAATGGTTTTTGTTAGCTTATTTACTTTAAACCTCTTAACGCACTGTTTATACGGCCGTGCCTTGTGTTTGTGCTTAATATCTTGAGCGATTAACTACTCGGAGAAGCAAAACCTCTCAGAGAGCGAAGAAGGATGTTGATATACGAATTGCCTTCTTTTTTTGTGGGTCAAAGTCTACACAGCACTCTAGCATATCGTTAGTTTTGCTGACTGGCGATTTGAGTTATAATTACTGTGTTTACTGTAAAGCCGCTCAGAACCCAACGTCTACTTGAGGATGATGCACACATCATTTTGCGTCAGTACTCAGCAGCGTCTCTGTTGAATAAAACCATTCTTATGCCTTATGAATATTATTACAGGGTAAATAGTAATGTACAAAGGTTATATGCTCAAAAAAATTTATGAACTGTTGTGCCCTGCGTACGGCGAATTCTGGAAATCCATTGACTTAAGTCATCTCGGGTTTCTAATCCGTATTATAGAGAAAGAAAAAAATATGTGGTAAAAACAAATGAGCGATAAATTGAGTTTAAAAATTATATATTTAGTGCGTTTACTCATTTTCAGAGTAACAAGTTTGAACGTATAAATGTTTTTACAAAAATGAACAAGTTCGTATTTCACTAAGTAATTAACCAGTTGACATGCATAACACGTCCGGATGAGTCATTTTCTGTGTTATAAATCGTGGGCATGTGTCGTTGTTATACTTACATTCCTTACTTAGAAAGCAATACAAACCAATTCTAATACAAAATGAAAAGTGTTTCATTCCGGAAGATGGATTCCCTTTGTTAACTCACAAGCCGATGAATAAACTTTACGTAATTGCCATTCTTCAATTTTTTACTTTAATTTTTTGTCAGAAACTCAATGAAATGGGAGAATGAGAGAAGGATTATTGAAACAGATGAGAATATTTATTAACACAATTTATTTTTTCTTTATTTTATTACTACTCATACCAGCGACCAATAATAAATTATGTTTATGATACGCTAAAGTTAACAATCTCATTGAGCACAATCCAACTGAAACAATGAACCTAGTTTAGGTGTTGTTCTCCTCAACGTCAAAGTGCACTGATATCGTGTTCAACATCTAAAAACAATAAGGATATGACAATGAAAAATGCGTTTGAGTTTTTCGACATAAAAATCTCTACAGTTTTAACTGCTAGCCACTATGTTATGCATACAGAATGCCTTCGCAAAAAACTAAGCTGGTATTGTTGTTGACGGTTTAATAAGCTCTATTTGGAATGCATATTATGTTCTGTATATTTAATTGTAAGTAGCCCGGAAGTGAGCGAGTTGCTAAAATGTACATATTAGAAAGGCTTGTCTCTCGCTCGCGTACACAACTGAGCGATACGGATTGGATTGCTTCAAGCAAAAAAAGAATGCGACCACATTATTCACATGATAAACTTCAGCCACTATTAAAGCCATTGATGACTCTATATATGCACATATTTTTAACGCTGACAAACCCAAATATAAACGGAGTCAACAAGGTTTTCTAGCTCAATAGGTAACTGTGGAAAATCATAAATGAATTGACATTCGTTGGAAATACCTGAATGAATTTCATTCGGCATCCTTACCAACTCACTACATTGTTCCTTTTCAGTGCACATGAATCCGCAATTTTCAACAGATTTTTTATCCCAAGTTTTGCATCACATGACAAGTCATTCATTACGGAAAGATCTACAATGAGAAAAGAGTATATTCGCAGTGTTCTATTTTGCATGAAACCGATGTGGAAAGCCTAAATGAAGTTTTTTTTCGGAGAATTTCAGACCTGTTAAAAAAGGATGGGGTACGACGAAAAGTGTGTAATTTGTTCATTAAATACACGATGAGAAATGATATTTTATGTGTTTGGTCTACGTATCAGTCAAATCTCTGTCTTCCTACTTAAGATTACATATCTTTGCTGACATCGTCTCGTGGTTGATGAAGTTTATTTGCCTTCCTACTTGCTGTAATCTTCAATTTTTTTCCGTCTCCATCTCGTACGCGACTTTGCGGCGCGGCCATAGTAAACAAAATAATATACCGTAAAATAGCAGTAATATGAGTAGTAGCAGGTGGATCCCTCGTCTTCATTTTACTATAAACTTGTTCAACGAAAAGTAAATTTAGTACTTACCTCAAAAGTTCTGTGTACGAGTAGGAGTTCATCAATGTTTGTATTATAAACGTAGCAATAAGGAATTTGCACATCTGCCCTTTTCCTTTGCGACTCTGCGGTTTTTATAGAGAAGACTTGCTAAATAGCCTATTTTTATTATTTCTTGCAATTTTACACCCATATAATAAACTACGGAAAATGTTATTAGAGACATTGTGCAACATTGTCAAAAAATATTATGTACAATAATATTCGTTTCATTGAAGTTGAAGCAGCTGCAGTAGTCACCTAAGTAGGCTTTGCTCAAGTTGTTGGCTGTAATAATATAATAATATATAATGTTGGTGATTCACACCCTACTGTAAAATCATTGATTTGCTTCTTCATTGTGTAGCAGACACAGCGGCTGTATAAAAAAACTTAAGACTCCCCATATAAAATTATTAACTGCATAAAAAGCCAAGGTAAAATTCGTTGCAATCTGAAGGTCTTTTAATGATAGTCAAACGAAAGTACTGTGCAGAGTTTATAAGCTGCTGTGTCAGCCCTGCATTCGCCCTACAACTGCATGCATTGCAGTTTTCGTAGCATTATTATTTTACAGCTGAAGAAAAAATAGGTATCGTGACTGTTTCATCAAAAGTGAGGGATTTAGAAATGGAGCGATTGGAGATGATAGCGATAAATGCATGAATGAACTCGTTTTGGTAGAAATAACTGCAAAACAAATTCTTTGCAGAGGTAAATTTTGCACATGACAGAGTACGTCATGAACATGGCCATTTCTTTTCAGTAATAGAACTATAGGACGAAAATGTCAAGCATTTCAGTATATTGAAGCTTTACGAAAAGTTAATAAATGTCAGCGTGTCGCAAGAATGGTAAAATCCTTTCAATATTAATGGCACACTTGAGAGTTTATCTTGAGGAGGGATCTTGATGAAAACAATAATAATGTTAAATGACTTCGTCAAGAATAAAATTCATGTTACAATAAGTGTTTCAAGTGTCACGAGCGACAGGCCGAAGAAGAAAAGCCTTTTGCCTGGTGCACAGCTCATTGTGTGTGTAACTCAAAACATTTCGAATATCTGGTGTAAATGCAAAATGTGCAATCATAACAAGCCAGAAAGAGGATCACTAGGTTCTTTTTTTATTTCTCTCCCAATTGTTCGTCGACGGTCATGATTTCACGATTTTTACACATGTTTCAAAATCAAGAAAGAAAAGAACTTTTGTATGAGGAAGTTGGCTTAATAAAGCATATCACCACGGTGCACTTGTGTCATGTCAGCGGTAAGATTGACATATAAATCTTGAAGTCACGTGCATTAAAAATTAGTTACGGACGGATAAAGCTGTGCTATATAGTGCAAAAAATACATTACAGACAACTGTATCCTATTTTCGTATACTTTATACACTTGTGTTTTTACGATTGCTTGTGGAGGAATTTGGGCCTTTGTTTTTAAATTGGGACTTGATCAATGTGGCATACGCTGATTTACATTTCTTTATAAAATAGAAGGTAGTTCATCTGGCGATGATGAGGTAAGCTGTGATCAGTCATAGTCACAACTTACTTAACACTAATACTATGCAGTATTGTAGAGATAGCAATTGGTGTGCTCGCATCAGCTCGTTAGGTATACTGCAATAAGTCGTAACGTGTGAACTTTATGCATAAAATTACTATCATTATGATTATTGGGATTATGGCGACGATGACATGACATATGTCATGTATGCCCTTATTGTTGTGAATTGTTTTTGTCATGAGAAATATTACAATATTGCGATATTACACAGCTCAGCGTTTAGTCTATGCTCAGTTCACCTGATTGTAGGTTTAGCTTGAAAGAATCTTGAATTTAATGATGTCAACGCATGAGAAAACCTCACTCAAGAGCAATTTTTTCTTGATATAATTTTTCCCACTTTTCATGCACATATATAACGCTATTCCATTGTGCTGTGCCAATAATGCTGCTAGAGCATACCGGAATTCTCATTATTTTGTAGGCGGAGTGGCAGAGTTCATCTGCCTTGCCCATCTTCATTTTAGCCTTATTATTTACTTGTGTGGTGAGGGTTTTCTTGCTTGTCATAAGCTATGAAACAATTACGTTGCAAAGAGTAAAAGGGAGTCGTATGGAAATTATTTTACTCGCCATTACACCATCAAACATATTGCTTTTACTTGTGAGAAAATTTGCATTTATGTACACACACACTCACAACCCACGTTTTTTGTTTGTTATCAGCTCCTTTTTAGTTAATAAAAGGGAACATGCATTTCCGTATATGAGAAAAAGTTAGTTCAAAAGTCAACATACTGTCTTCTTTGTTTGTCTACTTGTAAACTAGCACATTGCTTATCTTTTGCATAGCATAGAAAGTCCAGGTTTGTTTGGACTAAACCAATGCATATTTTTTACATGGTTGTGCAAGCTGATGAGCACACACGGTGCGTTTAGCACAAAAATATATGTTTAGTCATCAGACGTAAACTATGTAATTTTATTTAATATAATAATCACGTTAACAAAAATTTGCAAAATAATGCATTAATAGTTATGAACATTAAGGCAGCATAGATTTTCCACTTTCAACGTTGTAACACTAATGACAATTATCCATTAATGGAGAAAACGTGTCAGAAATGTATTTAAGAATAAACATTAAATACAATAAGAAAATGTAAGGAATTATAACTAATGCATACTTTTGTTTGAATACGCTAATTAATGGGAGATTTGTTTACTTTGTTAACTACAGTTCCTGGGCGTCACAGAAGCAGAGCAACCTAAGGGAATCGACGTTGTAAAAGACTGTATTCGTAAACTGAAGCTTGATGAGGAAATTCGCCGCGCCGAAGGAGGAAAGACTCCAAAGGTACTTCAAATTTACAAACAATGGGTGAATACATAATGGAGCTGAGGCAGATCCCAAGCAAAAACTACATATTATGTTGATTGTGAAAATTATAGGCTGGATGGTTCATGTAGTACAAACAGAATTTCACTGCCCAAACCAGTGCATACACATAATTGTAAATCTAGCAGCTTAGCAAAGCCTGCCTGACGCGTTGTTAGCGATTGTGTGTTTCCGGTCTAATGCATAGCCACTATGTCCTTGATTTTTTTTGCTTTGAACCACGTTAAACTCAATTAAAACGTTCAGTGATCCGGATATCCTTTCTGGTTGAAGGATTACTTCCAGGCAGCGCATCTTGAAACTTGATTTCTTAAAACAGGAAAAAATTGTTTTGCAATGAAAGTAACCTCTGGAATGTTTATTCTAATAGACTAACAAAATATCTTATAGATCATAAAAGATGAAAACCGGATCAGATAAAGCATGTTTCGTTACAGAATGCGGGTAGCCGACCTATTATCTTCCACGTCTATCTTATTTATTATATCTATAAAGATGTATGTCCATCATGGTTAGAAAGGTTAGAAGATTTAATATATCTCGTGTCGATTGACACGGAAGAATCTATGATATTATTACGTGATATCTGCAAAATTTTGCTTCATACAAATATGTAGTGGTATTTGTGTAATGTATGAAGGTGGTTTGCATCGAATCTATAAAAAAATATGAGGATACACTAAAGTCAAAGTTTATAGGAAAGTTGGAATATTGTCACAACTGGAGTCAACAAATATTGATGGAAAACTTGTGGTTTAAATCGCATGCTTAAATCCATATACCAATCAATTTTTGAGGCAAACCAAAAGAAAAGATTGCGTAAATTTGAAACAGAAACCAACATCCGCGGTTATGCATGGGTTATGTAAACCACAATGGACACGTTATTATTTTTCTGAGGTACTTCAGACGAAAAACGATATCTGTCAGAAACACGTATTGCACATAAAGTGTCATTCATTCACTTCATAAATAACAGTCGTATTAATGATTTTTGCTGGTTGAATGAAGGATGCTCATTGCATAAGATAAAGCACATTATCATTATCATGGTTGACATTTCCTTTCTCTCAAACCCGTAGCACTAAAACGCTGAAAGCACTATAGGCCCTCAGCAGTGAGGTGCATATGAATAGTGGAGCGCAGTCATTGCACTGCTTGTAAATATGCAGTTTCTGAAGCGGGCCAAGGATTTTTGAGTTATGCAGCCAACTATAAAGCTTGCATACTTCACAGCAATCCATTAGTTGGGCAAAATAATCCACAATAACAATAATCATGGTTTATGGGAAAATAATTATTGTAAAAAGGATGAGGTTTGGCGTAGCTTAATCAGTTTATTTGGGAATGAAAATCAACAACGTACATTAAAATGGCGTACCAAGTTATTCCTTGAAATCTAGCAAAGTCCTTCACAGTTTCCGTTGATGGGCACCAATTTTAGGCTCATGTTCGTCTTATATTTAATGATAGTAAGTAAAGCAATGCATACATGGCAGTATGGCATGACTGTTCCTTAATCTTATTTACGAATGAAATTGCTGCAAAGTTTTGCTGTAAAATAAAAGGCTAGATATACGCATAATTCGGAGTATGGAAAACAATTTATTTACGACAATAATATTATTTTGAGCTAAAAACCTATGAGAATGGGAAAATGTTTGTGTGACCAGCAATAAATGAGTTGATTGTTGTCGGTTTCACAGGCGGAAGAGATAACACTGACGATCGGTCAAGCCTTTGACCTCGCATATCGTCGATTTTTGGAGTCGTCGGGGAGAGAAATGGAGTTGAAAAGGGAAATCATGGTATTACAGAAGAAGATTGCAGAATTAGAAAATGAAAATTCTGATTTGAGATCAAAACTAGGCTCATCGTCCTGTAATTCCGATGTGAAGTCAATTATAAGCTCAACCAGCTCATCACAAGATAATGTTGCGGCTGACATGTTAATCTGTCCGCCTGTCCCACCCAGAGGAGCTGGCAATAATGTCGCGAATGATATTTTTGCGTAAGTTTGTATAATACATTCATGTTTTGTTCATGGAATAGAAATGGGTTCCTAAAATAAGTAATTATTAAATATAAATTTACAGAGATTTTACAAAAACTGCAAATGAAATTGAGAAAATGGCCCAGGAGTCGAAACATGTAGAAGGAATATTATTTGACAATGAAACGGATTCTAAGCCCAGAGGGGCACCGGATGGAATTGAAGCTCCTCCACGAAGTAGGCAAATAATAATTGCAATTCTTTCAATTCTTTCATTTTCTTGTATTAAATTGTTAACTTTTGATTTGGTGTAGTTTCTCCACCACCCAAAGGCAAGAAAACGGAAAATCATGTCAACGGAACTGGCAGCAGCACTTCTTCAACGGATATCTTTGGCTCTGATCCATTCTTCACATCTCCGGATCCATTTGGCATGCCTGATTTTTCCAAAACTAATGGAAATGTAAATGGCTCTCTGACGACTAACAACACTACAAACAACGTGTTTTCAAATGGTTTCTCGTCCCCTCAATTGAATGGCTTAAATAACCCAAGCCCATTTGCCAACAATGCTAGCGCTGTGAACGGAATTAACAACGTCTTCAACATTAACGACATTAATAGCGGAGCTTTGACTTCGGCTGCGAATATTTCATCGAAAAACTACAGCAATCTAACGGGACTGTTTGCTAATGGAGAAGGATCTGCAAATTCTTTCACTTTCCAAAACAATTTGACGAACACATACAAAGCACAACAGCAGCCGCAGAATATTGACAACGCATTGCAAATTTTGGATAAAAAGATAGAGGAAATGAAATTGGGGTTTAGTCGGGGAATTCATAATGACGACTTTCCATTGGAATCTTTGGATCCTTTTCGACAAACTTCTTGAATTATCAACTTTAATAATAATAACCTTGATTGAGTTTTTAAAATGGTATATGTAATGCGGTTATATTTGTATCAGGTTTAATATTTTTAAAGTTCAGACGTTAGCTACCATAATCATGGAACTGGGAGATGAAAAAAATACACGTACTTTCAAAGAAGTAAATTTTTTAGCAATTGAGAATAGTAGATATGATTTTTGTAATTAAAACGGACGATGAAAAACTTTTATAGACGTAAGTTTCAAACTCATGTGTGTGCAGTTTTTGACTTTTATAATAATCCCGGAACAATATAAATATATATTTGATGGGATACAATTCCACTGTTTACAACTCTTGATTGTTTACATTTTTAGCAAACTATTATACGCGAAGGCTTTGTTTTAAATAGATGTGTAAGTATTGAAGCGCTATAAAATGACTGGTAAAATATAGTTTAATGAATATCAAGTGTATATAAAAATCTAGATTAAATGTACAATTATGGATGTCAAGCTGTATGAAAATAAAAGGTATGAACACGTGAATTGACTCAGTCAATGAATTCTCGTATCACTTTCAGACTTTTATTGTTTAGAAAGCTTCCAGCATTAATATATAAATAAATGTAGGGACCTTTCACTTTGAAATTCGCAATATATTAATAATTGGTACCTCAAGTAATTCATAATGTAGAAATTCTCGTCAGGAAATATTTGTCCGGATAAACATATACCCTAACTGAGAAACATTTTATTTGAAATTCAAATTCACACATTAAGTGCTGAATAGTACTATTTAATTG
>JAHZNA010005277.1:0-52121 GCA_027743935.1 Sinodicranocentrus sp. ZH6 | reverse complement strand
TTGTTAGGTTAATGTTTGATATGAGACTATCGTTTTATGATATGTTGTTGTATTAGATTGTTAGGTTAATGTTTGAAGTGAGATTTAAAAAAGTCTTATATGCGAGCTCAACTGGATGGATGGATTCTTTGCGGTAGGTGTTTGGATGGGCGGTAGAAGGCTGAAGAAGGATTACTACGGATACGACTCGGACTGAATTTTAACCCAACGGCCCTTTTAAGGGCCACCTATTTCTCCAAAGAGCTATAGTTTGTGTGTGGGAGTTGAGTAATCTGGTCGACGACGACCTTTTGCGAGCTCCAAAGGTCGTTTACAACGGTTTATAACTAGTCAGCTAGTTGTATTTTTATTGTAAAAACGACCTTCCGAACGAGCCAGTGTCTGTTCTTAATCCAAATATGGCTACAACTTGTTCCTAAGATAAATGGTGTGGAATATGGAAATACGTAATTTGTGATGATTCTTACTTCTTTCACACTTTGGCTGCGTTTGAGATTCCATCTTTAGACAATTGGTTTTGACTATATCTCATTATTCCCGTTTATTTGGGCATGTCGGATGACGAACTCTTTGGGATATTAGGTATTTGTGGCATTCTAAAACAATTAATGAGAAAAATAGATAACTAGTGTTTTTTTTAAATCGGTTGGCTTTGGTCATTGAGAACATTTTTGTTTTTTCTTCTGCCGTGTCTTCAGCAATCGATCATTTTCTTATTTTTTAAAATATAAATTTCGTCTGAGCGGAGTTTCTTACATTTGAAATTTATAGTTTTATAGTTTACTGTTTAGTTTTTGCTAAGTATTTTGATAATGCCACTGTGTTTACAACCATTTTACCTTTCACCACACATGATTAGTGTCGATTAGCAAGGTCCACCACCACCAATCAGCCACGACGTGCTATTCAAAATTAACATGAATTGTATGTACCTTGGTGTTTAAATAGTGTTTGTTGAATGCCTCACTCAGCGAAATTTGGGTAGGTAGTAACTCAAAAGTACGATACTCACCGGCATTAAAGTATAGCTAACCACTTTTGACTTCAAGTGGTCAACGTATCCACAGGGAATAAATGCGACATAAATGCACGTTGCATTCGACATTTTAAATCAGCATTCGATAAAACGTGCGAGTTAACGTGACTTATGAACAATAAATTAAGGGAGACTGACAACATTATACAATGAAGACTCGAAACTGACTGTTGCATGCAATAATTATAATAACAACATATGTGTTGACATATGATGGGGTAACAAAGCTCATACTTTGTTTTATTTTTCTTTAAATCAACCTTCGGCTTATCGCAACATGGATGGAATATAATTTATACAGCAACTGCTACAGGCGAGTATTACTACTTCAATAAAATATAAAAATTCAATAGACTGTACTGTAGTTGATGCATTCTAGTTCTTGATTCTTAAGTTAAGTATTGTCAGTAAATGATACAAACTAAATTATTGTTGACCCTACCTAGGTCATATTAAAATTTCTTTTGTTCTATTGAAATATTAGCACTTGAATTTATGTTTGACTGAATATTATTATGGCATAAAGTTTTTGTTCAGTTCGTTTTGTTTTATTAGCAATACTTCATGGTATTATTTTGGCACGTAATTGTTAATTGATAATATGTACATTTAATGGCACAATACAACGCTAGTATGTAGTATTATCAGAAGTTTATATTGTAAGTCTTGTTGGTTAATTTTACTTATACCACCACGATGCATGGTGTTGCTTGACAATTATACTGTGGATGTGCTAATGTACGGTTAAAATGTTTTTTTTTCAGACAGCAACAAGGGGAAAAGCAAAAAGTGGCGAAAAATTCTTCAGTTCCCACATATATCCCAGTGTGTTGACATCAAAAACAAAATAGGTAGGTTAATCAGGTTTAATTATACCATTAAACATTGTCAAGGATTTTCAGTAGCATACCACTGACAAAATATAATAAAGGCATTCGATTCAACGGAAACAGCTTATCTGGATGTAACAAAAATAAATTCGGGGTAACGTAAGACTCCGTAAGATGTGATTTACCAGTAATATAATTGTTATGCTATGTTATGTAGCCATGAATACATGATTATAGTCAGCATTAACTCGATCGTCTATTGTATTGAACTGTAAATTTCATGTTTTTCTCATCATTTTATTGATCTGTATAATTTTCAAAAGCACACTTGTATGTTTTCTTGACACAAATTTGTGATCATAATTGCATACGATTCTACACCATCAACCATACAGATTTAAACGTTTACAGGGGCTGAAATAGAAGTAGAAAAACATAATTCACTAAAGATAAGTTTCACTTAATAAATCTTGTATTCCACAACCCCATGTGCACGTGAGCACGTATTTACCAATGTTTAATAACTCTGTAGCTATAGAACATGGAATCAATAACTCAAATGGAGCATCCGCGCATATGAGTACAATTTATTCTGAATTTAGCGGCCGAGTTAAGTGTCAAGTCGAGGTACCGTAACCGTAACTAAAAAAACCTAACCTTTCACAATGGGTTTCACAATCAACGACATGGCGTGACTTATTTATGTATATGTCATTGCTTATTGGAAGGACCTTTCAATGTCGATTGGCGCAAACTGCTCTTAAAATCATAAATTCTTCACATTATTGATTCCACAAACAGAATAGGCAAACATGGCAACTTCAGTTGCTAGTTTTTTTAAAGCTTACTTTAGCTATTTCATTAATTATGCTGTATTAACCGTTATTGATAATAAAATGGTAAGAAAATGTACTCTGCTTCAGTACTACACCTAAAGATCCACCCACCGTCGACTGCTGGTACTGGTACCTCACTGAACCCTGAACTTGAATTGTTAAGAATTTAGTTGCTGAGATTTATAGCACAATCGAAACTTAAACCTACGCTTTTTTTACATTTCCCATCAGAGGAAAGCCCAGTATTTCATCACCTCTGTCAGGAATATAATATGAAAGGAAAACTATTCCCATTAAATCAAATATGAGTTTCCCTACACCAGCTATTACTAAATATGATAGCTCATAAAAACATGGGAGGATTTCTAAAAAAACTGCACAAGTTGAAGATGGCGTGAATGAAGCTACTTTTGTTATTTTATTCTCTCTTATTATCTTATTGTTGTTAGTGGCATTACGTTTGTGTAAATAGTGGACTTACGTTTGGTTCACTCACAATCAGTTTAAGCGTATATAAGCGCAACGTCAGTTGTGTACTTCAGTTTTATCAGTTGGCTGACTTTCTTTTTCATTATTTTCATGGCTATTGGTCATAATTTGATGTGATGATTCTTCTCTTCGTTATGTTGTTCCGTTTACATAAAATGCATATATTGTATTACAGAATCAGTTTTGTTGAGCAATGAAACACCAACTGCCTTAAGCCAATGGTTTATATTGTTCTTTCTTTTGTATAGATGTACAGTATTGTTATGTCGTTGACAATCAGCCGATAGGTAGGCTATTATTTCGCCAGTTTTGTGAAGCAACAAATCCTCACTACCGGATCTGTAATAGCTTTCTCGATGCCGTGGTAAGAAATACCATATTAATAATGCTTCAAATGTTTCACCTGCCCTTTTTATATCCTGATTCAATTATGCAAGCAAAGCTATTTCGATATCGTGGATTACAAACAAATGCATTATGATGCATGGCGTTGGATCTTATTGAAATGTTTGAAATACTCAGGAAAAATATGAGATTGAGATGGACGAGCGCCGGGTGGAACTGGCCCAATTCCTTTTTCAGACCTTCTTGTCGGAAAACGTAAGAAAAGTAGTTTATATTTAAAATTTTACGTTGTAATTCGTCAAGACAAATTTCAGTTAATAATGGATCGTTGCGTTTAAATAGGAAATCATAACAGTTGTCAGTTGAAATTGTAGTGTGAAGGGGGCATTTACAAATGTGTGCCCACGCAAATGTTCTTGTATATTATATTCCTTTAGGCGTGGAGAATAAGCAACAAGCATACATGCATAGTCGTAATAAATCACGCACTTTTCGTTCATTTTTGACCATGTTTTGGAACTTTTACTTGGTAGGGCGCCCAACCGGTAAAACGGATAGACTCAGATGTTATAGAAAGATGTGAGCAGTGCATGGGGAGCAGAACTCAGTTTACTGAAAGTGCTAAGCTGGTCAAAGACTTTTTAGCAGATGAGCCCTTCCGTTTGTTCGAGCAGTCCATGTACTTCCATCGGTATCTCCAGTGGAAGTGGTTGGAGAGGTTTGCTTTCAATCATTTCATAAGAATAATATACAAATTTCGAGGATGTTTAAATAACTGGTGTTTACAGGTCTATCATTCTGTTTTCCTTTTCCATGTTAATGCATGAAAAATACAGTACGGCTGTAAACATTCATCAAAATCATCTCTTTACAAAACTTTTTTGTTAGTTTTAAAGCACACACTCAGCAGAACTTTTTTCTGAACAATGTTGTAACTTCAAATGTGTGTATGTATATCTTGCTCACTAACGAGCTAGGTTCTATGCGGCATCGACCACTTGCATCAACTTGGTATAGTTTACCGCGACTGTAAACCGGAGAATATTTTACTTGATGATCATGGGCATGTACGAATCTCAGATTTAGGACTTGCGATTGAAATCCCTGAGGGAGAAACGGTTCGGGGCCGTGTAGGCACAGTGGGATATATGGGTAAGTCAAGTTTTAGTCAATCGTTTCGATTTTTTCCAGATGACAAGGCAAAAGAGATGTTGCTTATGGGTCGTCTCGGTACTATCTGAATGGGATCGAAAGCACTAAAAGGTCTCTGATTCTTGTCTTTATAGCCCCTGAAGTGATAGACAACGAAAGGTACACTTTTAGTCCGGATTGGTTTGGCTTTGGTTGCTTAGTATATGAAATGATAGAAGGATCTGCACCGTTCCGAGCTCGCAAAGAGAAAGTAAAGAGAGAAGAAGTTGATCGTAGAGTCAAAGAAGATGCTGAACGATATTCATCACGTTTCTACGATGAAGCTAGGCATCTCTGTCAGGCGGTAGGTAGCTAACTTCTTTCTTCATGTCCTTGTGTTCTCCTTCTCTCTCCAAAATGCTCTTTTCCCTCGTACATGTTGCTGGTATTCTTAAGACAAGTGATCCTGCATTTTCAGTATCCCGTGATCAAGTGGTAAGAATGTTTATCTGAAGATTTCTGTTTTCTTGCTTACGCTTATGTAGCTTCTTCGGAAGCATCCAAAAGAACGACTTGGTTGTAATTCTGGACGTAACGGGGCTTCAGAAGTTAAACAACATCAGTTTTTCACCTCGCTCAATTGGAAACGGGTTGAAGCTGGATTGGTTGAACCTCCCTTTGTCCCTGATGTAAGTTTCGCGAGAAAGAAAGCAACACAAAACGAACAAGAATAGCAATAAAAGGCATCCCTTTTAACCAAAATGGGAAATACTCACGAACGAATCGATCTGTCTCTTTTTAGCCGCACGCTGTATATGCCAAGGATGTTTTAGACATTGAGCAGTTTTCCACCGTGAAAGGAGTCAACTTGGACGCTTCAGACGACTCCTTTTATGCAAAGTTTAACACAGCCTCTGTCTCCATTCCCTGGCAAAGTGAGGTAGTTAAGTTTTTTTCTCCACTTTTTCTTGCCTAACACTTTGGTCATTCATGCGGGTTCTTTTGGCAGCAAATGGTATGGCTTACCACATGTTTGCATCCATGCTATACCTGCAGCAGCTACGTGTAAAGTGTTCGTAATTCGATTTGAATTCCATGTTGAAACCCTCTGTTTCATTTCAGATGATTGAAACTAACTGTTTCCGTGAATTGAACGTTTTTGGACCAAATAATACACCCAGTCCAGATCTCGTACTTGAAAGTCCACCACCACCACCAAAGTCTGGATGTTTTCCATTTCGACGTAAAGCCAAGGTAGGCCAATTTTCTTCTTATTTCCATCAATGCTGATTTAATGCTTAGATTTTCACGGGCATGTTTCAAAAACAAATATATTCCTCTCTGATTTTCATTTCTGTAGCAGAAGAAAGTTGACTCAGGCTCCACAAATCATCGAGAGAGCTGATTTTATTTCATAAAATATTGCACAAAAGACATGTGGTCGTAGCGTGAATTTACATTTGTTATTTATATTTAAGTGCATCAGGTACAAGTAGAGAACTTTTATAACCCAATTGCTGCTCTACAATTCAGCACAAATCATTTTCTGGCTACTATTCTAATGACCTTATTGAACTAGTGCGTCTAACTGGTGAACGCATACATCATTTAGTAGATTGCAGTTTCAAACGTACCTGTTCGCGTTCGTCTTTTAGTCTATTATTGTAGCTCCAGTGCTGTGAAGAATCCAGAACGCAGTTCCATAAGAGTCTGCGATGAAGGGCCACGAGAACGCATGTTTTGATTTAAGGAGACACCTATACCGATGGCCAAAATATTCATCATTTAACTACTGGACGTCGCCACCCATCGAGAGCTCAGTTAATGAGGTATAGAATTTTGAGCGGTTTGTTTCACATGCAGTGATATTACGTGTTATAGCCATCTAAATGATTCTTGAGAAAATACTATCGAGAAGCATTTGATATCACCATGTAAGTTCGCAAGCACAAATTTCAAGTCGATAAAAACGAATATAATTCAAAGTAGTAAAAACTGTTACAAAACATATGGATGGGAAATATTCAATCACTATAATTTAATTTTCCATATTATATTAAGGCTCGTCAACTCTTTCAATAGTAGTTGTAAATGTGGAGGCTGGTAAGGGAGAATGTGAAAGCAACTTAATTCCATACAATTTTACACGGTGGCGTTAAGGTACATTGATGTGTTCATACATAGTCATACATATTATGTATCTTACTTAAGAAAAGTGCTACAAAACAGTTACAGAAGTGTGTTTCTACACCGCAGCAACATGGAATGGCAACAAACATTTTGCAATACTCAATCACTCGCTCTCGCACACATTCGACCTTGTTTTAATTAATTTGCTTGTTGCAGCTTCGTCTTTAATTTCCGCACAATGTCTTTATGTTACTCTAGGATAACTGTTTTTGAAAATGGTGGCAGGTCGATAAGTAAAAGTTTGTGCTATGCTGTTAATGTGCAAATGTGTGATTGCGTAGTCAAACCCCAGTTGAATTTAACAGAACAAAGATTTTTATAAATTGAAAACGAGTAAACACAAAAAAATGTGCGAAAAACAACAAGCGCAAGTTCATGTTTATAATTAAAATGCCGGAATCATATTAGAAAATATCATGTTGACTGTTTAGCTCAAATTATTCGAATTAAAAGTTTAAATATTTGGACTTCTACATAAATTATTGTTTTAATTTTCACGTTGTCGCAACCTTACGTGAATATTGTTTCTTAAAGGACGCAGTTTTGATGTTATCGAATTCACGTTTAAAACTTTGTTTTTCCTTCTTTGTCTTAAAACTTTGTTGTGTTTGTGAAACGTTTCATTGCCTTTACAATCTTACACAACATTGTATTTGGGTGTATTGCGTTTACTCATATATTGCACTGTTGTTATATTTTCACAAAAGAAATGGGTTACGACATGACAACGCCATTACAATATCATCTTACTATGCTATCGTCGGTCTAAACAATTGCATGTACCTTAGCAGGTCTTTGAAGGTCAATTTATTTTACTTAATTGAAACTAATTCAACTTTTCAACAACGTTGTTTTCACACTCGCTTTAAAATCAGTGACAATGGAATAGATTTTAAATTATGTGTATCTAATGGTAATTTGTTAGGCTATAAGGTATTGTCTATTTATTGTTTCATGCTTATCAGATCAAGTACCGCTGGAGACTGTGTATATATATGACTTATTGTTCAGGGTCAAGTATCTAAATTTTAAATGTAAATTCTACAGTATGTAAAACTTAGTTAGAGTCCTTGTGACTCAGCTGAAGCAAATTGTCTGTCGTGTGGCTGCAGAAATACTGAATCACAGGCTGATATCAAAACGATGTGGGTCGTTTTACTCGTTTGACAAATGTTTCGTAAGTAACACTTGCACTTGAGATGCTTTGTGAATCGAGGTAAATATTGAATTTGTAGAGGTAAATAATCAAAAATACTTAATATGTAATACAATAAGGAGTGCAGAATCGTGAGCATAAATATGCTTTTTCTGTGATCATAACTTCTTTCATTTTGAATAACAAACAAAACTAGTTACCTAGCTGCAACTGGGTTGCCCGTTTCCATTCGAAAAGCAAATCTACAATTGATACCAAATACCATTTTCATAAACATTTCGTATTATACAAATTCTTTTTCTGGTAGAATGTAATGACGTCGGCAAATAATTTCGTAAGAAATGAAAAGCATTTTTGTAAAAATTTTAAATTTGAAACATTCAAATTTGAAGTGCGACCAGGAGACCATTGATTTGTTAAATGTTTGTACAAATCTCGAGTTTTCCATAGCAGGTAACCAGTGTCACATTTCTTCTCTTCCACCGTTACCAAATTGGTTTGGTACGCAAGACCTTTGGGTTTCCACTTGAGGACTATGGTATTGTGCATACATACTTACACTGCATATGTTATGGATGAAAAGGGAACGACGTGCGTTGAACAAAGAATCAAAATGCTACCAGCTTGCTTATTACATACTTACGTGTGGTTTTCACTCATGTGTAAAAGTCATCCTCTCAATCAAGTCAAGATTGTAATTAAAGCTGTTCCCAATTGTTACTCACTCTCACTCTGGCATTTGCGTTCTCGCCGTAGTAATGGCCCTAATAAAAAGTTAGAATTATTATGATTTAGAGCTATACCCTGGAAATCCCTTCTTTCATACTGCCAGTTACGACTTACGAGGGATGCTTGCTTGTTTGACTGTGTATGGGAGAGATAGAGGCTTGCTTCTTTCCATAAGCTCCATTCCTCTCCACACATTCACGGAAGAGCAAAGGGAAAGGAAGAGACTTGCGAAATAAAAATTTTCACACGTCGTTGCTCTTTCTTTTCATTCCCAAACGCAAAGAAACGAAACTGTGGGGCTATGATGTGATGTATTTTCACGTAGAGCTGCTTCGTTTTATGGGTTTGTGTTATGTCTGTATGAGCTCATATATCTTGGTCTCGTTCTCGCCCTTCTATTATCACCTCTAACCACTTGAATCATGCCATATCCCTTCCTCAAACTGAAATGGCTTTTCCTTTGTGATGCTCGGATAGATAAAGTGGGAATGCCGTATGCATGTCCGATGGCAAGTTCCGGTCAAGTTACTATCACAATCACAACTTTGCGTACTCGTCGACAAGAGCACTTTCCAGTGAACTAAAGCACTTGTCGCTGGAGTTTACAGCAAACTTTACAGTCAGTATTTGTCATCTCGTCCCTTGAGCTTTACACACGTAATTACCATGCGAATTAGATACCCTAAAATTCCATGTTCTCCAATCTTGCCGTTGTAAATCGTAAATGCGTATGCTAAATTTAGCATTGCATTAAAACAAAGGTTAATTACGTGCCGCATGTTCTTGGTAGACATGTACATTTAGCAGGACGAATCTTCAACTTCTCTTAGCATACAAAATACATCTCCAAGTAATTAAGTAATTAATTAGTGAAAATTTGAATTACTCTATTTCAAAACTCCATTATGTCGAGGGCGTTGTTATAAGGCTTGAATTTGCTTTTCTTTTATCTGATTCCTGCATGAAAATTGGTACGTGAACTAAGCGGTTCTTTGTAATCAAAGGCATTTGCATACTAATGTCCCCAGATATTTGTTATCAGAGAGTTCGTTTTAAAGTTTACTGTCAGTGTGGTCAGGTTATCGCAGTTGAGTCTCTCTGGGAACAGAATTTGCAATGTGATTTTGTCTACAATAACATTTCATTTCACAAGTTTATTGCCTTTAGCTAATTTACTATCTACTAGGAGTAAAAGGTCAGACCACAATAATAGTGTATCCTCTGTGTTTAAGGAAATAGGTTGACTTAACAAGCAAACACTTGGCAGTATAAGGCTTAAAGAAAAAAACTGAAATCATGCTTTTACTGTAAGGATTCCTTTACTTGAAATGTTTCTCTGGGGATCAGCTTTCTATAGAACACGACTACTCTCTAGCAATTACTCTGAGACTTTAGAGGCTTGAAAGAAGGAATATGCGCTTTCATGTTTTTCGTCGCAACTTTCTCCAGATCGAAGGATCGATTAGTATTCATATTATGCCAGTTTAAATTTGTTTTCCACTACGGTTTATTATTAAAGTTTGCAGAAATCTGGATTCTCGTTAGTTTTAAGAAATAAATCAGTAGGAGCTTGTTTTTCCTGTTACAGAATAATATCAATGTAATTCTAAAACCGCTGGTTATAAAAACTAATATAACAAAATATACAGTTTATGTGGACGTAGAACAGTGAATATTAGAGTCCCATAAGAAATGTTGTAGAAATATTCAGTCGAAATATGATAACCCTAAGTGGTTATATACACTTTAATTGACGATGAGAATCTAATACAATGTAGAACTAACCCTCTGACTCTGACATATAATATTAGTAGATTTGTTTTTACAAATCTCAGAACGCAAATGCCTAATGCACACGTTTAAATTGTTTAGCTATTATGGCGTGTAGAATTTATATCTATTCTATTTATTCTTACAGTAAGAACTGATTATGTTGTTGTAGCAGCCAACCCCAATCGAGAGTTTCGATCATGTTCCTGTGCACAAGTGTACTACATGTACATCTGAATTTGTTGAAAAGTAGTAAACTTGATTCAGGTGTTTTATCTATATATGCTTATGCATTTCAACGGTGTTAAGTTACTAATTTGCGGTGACAAATATCATGCTAGAACAAAAATAATGATTTATTAGATGAAATGATATTCTAACAGAATGAGAGGCTTGTAGATAGTAAGGCGGACTAGGATATGTTATGAATTGTGATAAGTAAAAGCTGTTTTTTAATCAGTAAGACTTTGAAATGCTGCTCCAGCATTTGGCATAAAAACAAATCAGTTGAAACTGCAATTATACGGTAAATAGAAAATATTAGGACAGAAGTTATTTGCTACAGTATAAAGGTTAGGAAAGTAAATTACCAATGTTAATTATTGAGATCGTTCAACAGTACAAGCAATCATCATGGAATATACATAAATAGCATAAGCAAGAAAGCGAATTAACACGCAAATTCAACTACTAACTTTGTAGTTGTAGTATATTGTGAAGAATCATTGAACTCGCATTTAGGATTATCTAACTAATATATACACCATATATACTAAATACGCCAGGCAAACGTCGTTACACGTCACATGTAGTTACTCCAGCAGTTTGGGGGTTCGCTTTCTATTCTTTCTTCACTGGAATTTTCTATTATTTTTGAGTTTTCATATTCAAACGTACAACTACTCATTTTTAAATCTTACATTTCCAACTTGATTAAATGATGGTAGTTTGTTGCTTAACGAGAATGTCTGCGTCAAATAATTAACTTATAGGTTTAAGTATCTGTTTCGTATTTGAGAAACTCTTCAATGGTAACTCTCATTGCTTTACGAAGGTTGTCGTAATGATTATGATTATGTATTGAGTTTTGAGTTAATACATTTTTAATGAACTGTGTTCCTTTCTTCGTATGATGTAAGAGGTAGTCTATGTTGTTTTGTTGAAGTTGTTTGTGATCATAATGTTGATTTTAAGATGAGCTAAATAGTATTGTTACTACTACTTCTACATAATATGTGCATATTATTTATAGGTAAGTGTAACATACCTACATCTATTATAGTATATAGGATATGCATGTCTGCGTGTTTTTATCAGGATGTTGCATTATGACTAAGTAAGTAAATAATTGTATGCATGTAAATTGTTTCTAGAAAGGAATCATTAACCATCTGTGTATATATTTCTATTAAGTATTATTTAATATTATTATCAAATGACATTGACTGTTATTATTTACGTTACTTGTATTCCAGTTACCGTAGTATTTGGATATGGAAATAAACAATAATTACCCACAATTTTCTTATAGAATCCGATTGTTTGATATTATTAATAATAAAAATCATTCATTTCTCTTAGATGATCATACGAGTGAAAGAAGATCTAAATAAAAGCTTGTCAGGAGGATAATGCTAAGTGCAGCAGTTATGTAAATATTGTTTGTGAACTGTCTCTATTTAGGTACACATCTATTCACGATGTCATATCCATTAGAACTTTTTTATATAGATTCTGTACTTAATGAACGTTTCAGCCGTAATGATGGTAATGTTGACACAAACGAATTAGCAGTGATGATGAATGAGTAAAGCAAATGTGCTTCTTTATGTACTAGCATATATGTATAATTACACTCGCTGTATGTGACTGTAGAGATTGTTAATATCAACACTGAATACAATATGATGATAAAGTTCAAGTAAAGAGAAAGTTATTATTATGGAACTCTGTTGAGATGACAGACAAAATTGTTGCACACATGTATGGTTTTCACAACTCGTTTTCACCCATTATATCATATCTTGCTGTTGAATGGCGCAGCAACTTCTTCCTAGAGATCTGGAAAGCACACATGCTGAGTAACTTTCATACTTTTTATTTATAATCGAGCCAGTATTTGCACATGTTTTGGTCAGAGTTTCTTAAATCAATAGCTCGAATGTTAACGCCTAAAAATTGACCGTTACTTTTAAACTGCACTTCAGAATGGACATTATTGAATAGCCAGTTTCACGCTTATAAGTTTGACGGAACCAACTTATATGTTTATTTAATAGGAACTTTGGATTGATGGAAACGGGAACAAGTCTCGCATTACTCCACGGATATCGTATCAGAGCAATACCACATCATGCATCAGTCCCTCTCTATTCTCTATAACCCAAGTTGTATTGAAACTTAACTTACGGATTATTTTCTCTCACATGGGCAATATGAGATTTCGTCAAACTTACCTCTCCATCGTCTCATAATATTCGATTCTAAATACAACTCACTTGTCCACATCCCAGCACTCAAGGAGAAGGATGACTCCCTGTTCTAATTATTTGCCATTTGATTTCCTCAACATTTCCTCACTTCTTTTGGCGTATGTATGTATTTCTCTGTTAATGTTGGACCTTGATTACAATGCCAAATCAGAAACTGAGCCTACGCTTCATGAATATTCATATTATTTTTATGATTTAAAATATCAAACACGGCACACATTGATTACATCAATCACATATGTGCTGGATTATCAGCCAAAACTTTCGTTTGAAAATTGTATCAATAACTGAATAGAAATGTGCTTCGTACCATTCCAAAATTTTACTTACTACAAACGACTGATTTACTGCAAACATAAGATACAAATATAGAATGTAGAAAAATGAAACGTTAATGAGAGGGTTTACCAAAGACTAGAAAAAGGAGGTGCAGCAACAGTATAAGATCAAAGTCAATATAAACAGTTTCATACACTTTTCCCGTGCTGCTGTGAATATGATTTTAAGTTTCTCTGCATACATCCTACATTCTATCCGTTTTCTTCCACATACACTCTTTCACTCTCCCTTTTGCTATCTCGCTCACAGAAAAATGCTGAGAGTCAATCCCCGGAGAAACAGCTTTTGTTTGAACGAGGGAGATATCATTCCTTATAGCACACACATGCCTCGCTAGAAAAATCATTAATTGTAACTTAGGAAAAGGGCCTTTCTAGGTTTTTACTTGATCTCTTACAGTTTTAAATTTCCCTTGTGAATCTGATACAAAACATACAGTACAAGTCGCCAGACCATATCCGTCTTGTATTGTTTCCGGTGTAATTCCTGAGCATCTAAAATGTGAATATTGTTCCTACTGCTTGTTGTATTATAACCGGAGAAAGTTTATGGAGTGTAAGCTATTTATACGAATGAGGGCAAAACAGGAGAAAAACATGATTTTTAATGACCTTTTATGGCGTAGGAAAACCATCATAAAATACGTACGAGACAATATTAGATGCAAGTCATTCTCATGCATGGAGACATTAATATCCAAATAAATAAACGTGAACCCCGTCGGTTTGATGGCAAAATCAGTATTACATCAAGCTCTGGAAATCTGTGCACTAGTAAAAAGTGTGTATTGAATACATTCACAGTTTAATGTATGTAGTAAGTGTATACTACACGCATAAATGTTATTAGGTATTTTTACTTCATGATAGCATGCTCTGGTGTCTGGAAGTGGGGTAGTGTTCTTAGAAAAGTTGGATGTTAGCTTTGTTCCATTTTATATTCCCATTAGATCTCATTACGTGCATATTTATGTACGGTGGCGGCACTCGCACTTCGGAATAGGTCTACTTTTGCACTATCGGGGACTTGTTCGTTGGTTGGTAAATACTCTGCTGCTACACCATAATAAGAATTCTTTTCAGTGTCAGTTGTCAGCACCATATGGACCACCAAAATAGTTTAGGGCATCATTTATGCCAGATGTTGTGAAACGAATGGAATCAGAATCTGTAACAAATGGCCTTTTAACAGCCATCTAAATGTGTCATCCATCGATTTCCAGAATATATTTTTTTATTTCAGTCTACGTTTTAATACATAACATAATAATATATAGTTGCATTCTCCAAACGACTACTACTTACAATTACGCAGATGTACTAGCACATATTACAAATTCCCAAAGTTTTATACCATAGGTAAGAGTAAATGATGTGAAAAACATAAAACCCCGAATATAACAATATACATCAGTTAAGTGTCATAACATTAGTCTATAAAATCTTTTTATTCTTTTATCTAGGAAAAGTTACTCTGGATATGCCAACGTATTATGTGCATAATGTGCTGAAGAAAGTGAACATTACAATGCGTCAGTTAAACTGATTGAGCCAGTTTCTTATTTTATCTGTCTACTCACAACTTTCTAATTAGCAGAAAACTACCTAATCATACATAGGCATGCCCACAAATCAAGTACAAACAAAACACTTTTGAAACGATTTCAATCTCCTACGCTAAAAGTTATACTTCTTAAGTAATACGAGTGCGGGAATGAAACGAGAAATTGTGTGAGACAGGAAGAGCAAGTCTTGCTTGCGGAAGTGGGAGTACCACAAACACGTAACTTTGGAACAGCTTCGATGCGAAGAGCAAAGGACCACATACAACATAGTGATTGAAAAAGGTTTACGGTTCATGTGGTTTATGAAAGCCAGTACGTTTCACTAGTTTCTCCTTTATTTCCCGTTGCGTTCTCTCTCCTTTCAAAATTTAATCTCCGGATGGCAAAATGGATTTTGGTTATAAATGCAAAAGACCAATGGGTTGTAAGCAGATGGCTGTTTTGTTCAGGAGGAATCGCTAGAGACAGCTCCAATTCAAGTCAACACTAGAGACGTGTGCCAGTTTGAAAATAGGAGTGACAAAGAGAGTAATAATCAAATAACAAACAAGTTGTTGGCGTATAAGTACAATAGACGGTAGTTCTGCGACAGCCTTTGGCAGCCGTACTAACATGGGAACCTGGAACATGTTCCCATAGTACAAAAGGAAGAAGGGGATACAGCAACTTGATAGCAGAAGCGACCAGAGATTCAGGTGAAATCTTCTTTCACGGCTGAGTTAAGCTACAATTGGTAACGAGGGCAAAGGCTTCGCTATAATGAAGTGTGCAGACGACAGCGTTGTTAGAGAAGTCCGACTCTGCTACTTTCATCTCCCCATTAATTGAGATCTAAAAGAAAAAGAAGGAAGAATAGAATATAAGGAGGCGAAAATAGTTCACATTCACCACCCTTGCTCTACCTACGTCTATGCATAATCACAATTTTCTCATTTACTTTTAAATTTGAGTCATACATATATATTCTACTACTGCCATATCCTGTTCAGCTCATATGCATCCAGCAGACTGAATATAGTATCTTTACCTACGTACCCTTCCGAAGAGCAAGATAGAGTCACATCGAAGGGACTTTCGCAAGCCTTGTTAAATAAACATACGAGGAATGGTGGAACTAGAGTGGAACCTCCGACTTTTTCACCGCCGATAATAACACTTTCATGCATTCCACCACACGAAACAGATAAAGAACTTAATGCTTGCAACGGCTTTATGGACCCATGGTGACGGATTAGAGCAGCATACTCGAAATACGTGTACCGTACGATGCTGATGTAAATAGGTTCGTATTTTATGCTCACGAAAAACTCCTTGGCTGGAATTACTGGAAACACTCTACCTGAAACTTTCTCTTGTATGCCAAGCGAGGATGACATGTTCGTTTGTACATATGGAGAATATAAATTACTGTTATGAAAAGACTTTCCTTTTTGTCAGATACCCTTCCTTACTTTCTATTTTACGAGACTTATTCTCTGTCAGGTGAAATTACATGGTCTACGGCTGCGATTTTCACTTTCTTTCTGTGCCTTCCTAAGACTACGGAAAGCAGGAATTCCCATTTCTTATTTCACTTCGCATTTCCCATCTGTGGGTACTCCGATGTGCTAGCTGAACTTCCATCAGATTTATGCTGCTTCTTCCTCCTTGCAATTTCCATGTTGCCAGCTCAACGAGTATTTTACTGCGTTTGTATACACAAGCGTCGTTGCAGCTTGGAATTTGCATGTCAATTCATTGGAGATAAATCATCAAAGCAGATTCACTCATGCTCAACCGATCGTATAAATGCAATAATTTCTCACCGCCCTAAATGGCTCAAGTTTTCTTTCGGTTTGTTCCTCCCTCAAGGCTCATGACATGACATGAGGGTGAAAATGCAAATTTCTACATCAGCAAATTTAAACGAATTTTGAGAGCGAACAAGTTTCTTATGAGTGAGATAACGATTTCATTTCGCAATCATGTCGTTTGAAATCGAATATAAACCAAACAAAAAAGTTTCGCGGATGTAGATTGTTTTTGACTTTACACAAACTTAGGAAAACACATCTGAAATTTATAATAAAATATTTAACATGTTTTGCGTTGTAGAGTAATATACTAAGTGAAATATTTAGTCATGTGCGGTTAATTGGTTTCACTTAAAGGAGTTGAGCAGACTTAAAAGAGGAAATTATGTCGTGAACTTATGTATGCATACAAGGCAGCATATTCTCTGTCATGTTTATTTAATTTACTTGTCTGAAACGAGGTCATGCTTAGATGTCTCCCTAAAGTTTCTTTTATTCTCGAAAAATAGGAGTGGTGGAACAGCACATAAGACAAGATGAAAACGGATGTTTCACACACATTGCACTCCTAAGGGGAGCACATTATCTTTTAAGAAGTGGCAAAGGAGCAAACTACTGGCACTATAGGCTGTTAGTCGACGACGCAAAAATTCGCCCTGCTGCCACTTTTGTTAGACAACATGTACACGCTCCAGTACTGCTGATGTGTTTTTCCCATACAAAGCAAAATGTGATAATATTATGGGAGGAATTTTGTTAATTTCACTTTCACTACTGGTACAATGGCACAATGGACGCTCTACATCGACATGGCTGCGAGCAAAGGGGAGCCACATCGGAGAGAAAGCTCTTTTTTATTTCCTATAATTTAGTATCATCGACCTCCCTCATAAAAATACAAGATGCATCATCATCATCATTCTAAAACCAACAACTAAATTCATATAAGATGGTTATGACTATATGAATTATTCAAGGAACGCAATGTTCGCATAAATGTATCATTTGTCAATAACTTTAAAGCTACGTCGAGACAACTATACATTACATGAGGGCTTAGATTTTTTTGCTAAATACGAAAAAGCTATTATAGTCAATCCAACCTTGCTACAGCGCAGTACAACATGTTAGTTTATTTTGGAAAATGAGTTCCGCTACATTTGAGACTCATG
The DNA here is from genome assembly GCA_027743935.1 of Sinodicranocentrus sp. ZH6. Lineage (NCBI taxonomy): Eukaryota > Metazoa > Arthropoda > Collembola > Entomobryomorpha > Entomobryidae > Sinodicranocentrus > Sinodicranocentrus sp. ZH6. The sequence continues at coordinate 34,249 of JAHZNA010005277.1, read as the reverse complement.
AGAATTTCACCATCACGGCTCAGCTAGAGTAGCAAAATATGAGAGAAAATCGTGGTTCTTTCATTTCCCTTCAATACAATGGTAGAGTTTTTTGCCGTTTAGCATAACACAACATGGGATACGATTGCGTAAAGTAACTTTTTAAAGGAGTTTTCAGTTGCTCAAATAAATTTTCTTCCGGAGTTGCTTCAATGTGCAAAAATTCTACACAATCATGTTACAGGATATTTCAACATCTTTACAATGAATAATGCCGTGTTGTCGAGAATTTAATACTTTGGTTTGAAGTAAAAAATGTACCCCTTCTAACTTAGCTAAATGATTGAAAGTCATTAAAATTTTGTGCTTTCTTCATGAACATGAAAGGTATCAACTTATAAGAGTAGCAGATTCTAGTGTGCATTGATTCTAATCCATTATACGCCGTAGTGTGTGGATAAAACGTAATAAATATTGAAGTATATTTTCACGGAATCTAAAGTGGGAAAGCCCAATCGAGTTCAAACCACAAAAGGGACCTTTTCCCACGAAATAGGTTGGAATTTTGCAAGCACTCTCACCGCCAAGTTAGAGTTCAGATAGAGGAGATGTATTTGGTAGGTCTATGCAATAAATATTTTAATTTGAAATGAGATACATTTAAGTAAACAGGAAAACAGGAGAGCAGTACCTTGAATGAGTACATCCCAGGCAGCACATCAGTCATGTCTATCCATTGGCAGTCAATGTTGGACCGATAGATATCTGCACAGCCGACGCTGATTCCTTGATCGCCGTAATTTGCACATGCATACCTTGTCTCTGTGCCCGATACGCATTCGTTATCCTCGAGGCAAAAGGATGCCTTATGGCCCTCAGCTACTTTTCTTCCATATTGATCGAGAACATCGAAAATCGCGAATACTTCCATGCTGTGATAATGCCTGTTAATTGCATCACACACAGAGACGAAATGAGGGAAAGCAGAGATTTGGATTGGAGAAAGTATAGAAATGCTCAGAACTTGATGAGAGTTGAACTCTCAGCCTCAGCATGAGAAGAGCATGAATGTACGAGGAAAGAAATTCGAGATGAGAAGAGACTGTGTGATAATATATGAAACGACAGACACATACTACTCATGCATACAACAGAGAAGAACGAAACGGAGAAAGTAAAGAAAGGAGTGAAAGGACTTTGTTTGGAAAATAGTCACTTATAGGAAGAGTCGGATGAAGGGGGGAATGAAAGCAAAGTGAACCGCACAGTTTATCCTCTTCTTTCACTGTGATCAATCCGTGCAGCTGCTTTTCCATAACATAATTCATTTATGGCCATGCCACACATAATATCAACTGCCAGATTCAACGCTTGCTGTAGTATTACCAGGAATTATAATCCCATGATCACGAAATCATAAATTGACGTTTCTCGTACACCACAGTTTTCGATATGAATTTTGGCTGTGTTTAATGGCGCTCCTAAATTAATACAGACACTCATTAAGTTCAACTTCCTGTCCTCTTTACTTCAAACAACAAACAATTAAGGAAATTTTCAGCGTGTACAAACAGTATGTACTTAGGCAGCAACAGCAACACCTTTCAGTACACGGTCGGTTTTAAAATCTATTTTCACGTTCTCTGGGTTTCGTTTAAAGTTAACGTATTTATCAACAATGGCGCAGGGTTGAAAGCAAGACGGAAACATTAAAAGCAAGCACATATCGATCAGGATAAGTTCGAATATCGATAACAACTAACGAGTAACATTTTTCATGACGGCTGAATCAATGTTAATGAAATGTCGATTCTGACCAATGTTGATGCGTAGAACACGAATATGAATTGAGTTTTCGGCAAAACGTATTTGAAATAATATTTAATGACAATTTAATCCAAGGTACGCCATATTATTAAGATGGATTATTTTGCCAAATCTTCTTTGCAAATATATAAACTACATAAAAAATGAATGAGATTTTAAATTTACATCTATCAAAAAAAATCAATAGGTTTTAAATTACAGCGTTCAGAAGATTTTCCACACACCACAGACTTGAATGGTATGGCTTTAGCTTGGCAAATCCAGAGGTGTGTTTTGCAGAAATTCATATTCGTGTTGTCGTGTTCTACGCTTAAAATTAGTTAGTATCAAATTTCGTTACCATTGATTCAGCTGACATGAAAAAATGTTTACTTGTAAGCCTGAAGTTAAAGGAAAATTTACTGGTGACTGGTGAAGTTTAACTTGCATTCTATGTTTAAAATATGTTAGTCTCTTCGCATTTCGAATTCACCAAACGTCTTAATGGATACTTTTAACTTGATGAAGACAGTAGAAAGTAAATTGTAAAACAATTCACGACTCACATGTGACAAGCATGAAATTGCCATAAATTCTTTGGAATGGCAGGTCGAAAATCGGCATTCCCTTTGTTTACAATTCTTGCAGTGAAGCGAAGAAGCCTTCTCGTCTCTAAGTGCCATCCATAATGGTTTTCACTCTGGGATCTGCAAATCAATGTATATTTAATGCATCCTTTTCATTAATTTCACAGTCCATATAAGCTACCCTAAGAATAAAAAAGTCCCCATTCTTATATTTCACCATGCGTTAATACGTTCATATCATGAATTAAAAGTAAGGAGTTATTGGTGACAACAGCGATGATATGGTGAAAGTTTGGTGTTGGCAGACAGTGGGAATTCTAGAGTCATAGCGAAACAAAAACACGACTCTTTTGTTCTTGCAAGACATACGCTTATCTACTCTTCCACAGGTTTTCATGTATTTTTATGCATAGTAAGCATGAAGAAAGGGAACAGTCGGAACTTAATATATTATGTAGGAAGAGAATAGAAACTCTGTGCTTTCAACCATGTGTATTTATGTACTCATAATAGGAGCACGGTTGGATTTAACAAGTTTTTCAGATATTCCAAAGGGAACAATTTCTCAACCTGTACGCAGAAGAACTTAGACAATTCTCTTCCATGGAGCACTGAAGAAAGTAGAGTTGTTTGTCTTCTAGGTATGTAGACCGCTGGACCTCATACGCGTCTGGAACCAAGTCCGGTAGCCCTTTTTTTCAAATGGAGAAAAAAGAAAGAAAAATGCAGGATTTGAGTTTCATATATTTCTTCTTGTCAAAAGGAAATCCTCGAAAAAAGCATAAGTGAAAGTTTACAGGCAGTGTGGTAGACTCTTTCCGTCTATTAAAAACTACAGGAAATATCAGTTGGCACAGGTATATGCTCTCATTCATTCCTCAAATGTGCAGTATGTTGGTCGCAGTATAAGTATAAATGTGATAGCCAAACATAATGATAATATTGAGGACAAAAGGCGTTGCAACAATGCTTGAGATTTTTCCAGCTACAAGTATACTGCCAACACCCCCTATAGTAGTTGGAGATGGAGGGAATAAAAAGTATACACATGTGCCACAAAAATATTACAAGGGAAGTAATGGAGTGCAGTGGCTGCTCACTTTTTCTTGGTTTGGTACATTTGTCTTTGACACAAAAGCCTTTTCCAACTTTAGTTAGGATGAAGTTACCCCTCCCAAAGCTTGCACTACATGGAAGTTGTGTAAGGGGAATTATAGAAAATGTGGTTTATAGTGTGTTTTGCACTGTGTACATGTAGCCCAATAGCCAAGTGTGTTAAGGAACAAAGTGAGCTGTCACTGAGAAAAGAGAAAGTGGGAGTTGATATACGTCTTCGTACGATCTGTGCAGATGACAGAGGCGAAGTTACGTCCGTTTCCTGGACAAACTAATGTTGCATTTGGAATCATATCGTGATGATAGCATTCTGCCAATTCATCCTCTTGTCCGGTACACTTTACACCCGTCGTTATGATATCTGCAGCATCTCCACCAAAATAGTCTGTTTGTGGAGCATCTTGCGCGAAACCGTGGTTGAGTTGACGACATATAACCGCTCCTTCCAGCAAAGACCAGCCGTCGCCGCAGATCAAGCCCCATTCTGAAAGTATAGCCAACATGAAACTGAGTTTTTCATAACAAATTCATAAATAAGTGCTCATATAAGGGTTACAAAAGAACTTGATAATTCTTTTCAATAAAAGAAGCAACGATTCGATTTGGACAGCCTATTCCAGGAAAATTTTCTGGGATACGGACATTAACAATTTATTCTTCACCGCTTGATTGAGCGTTTATTTACCTACTGAGAAATCGTCATTCCACACAAATTATTTTGTGATATATTTTTTCAATAACTTTTCATTATTACTATGCATAAAAAAGTATTGCTTATTGTCCTAACTTTCTTTATAAGCTCGTTGATTACAAGATATAGCAACAATTGTGTTGTTTTTGGAATCAGTACTTATATTCAGTAGAAATTGAGGAAAGCCAGAAGTTATATTGTTCGTCGGAAATTCGTCTCGAAAGGACTGAATTTGTAATTTTTGCTTCACTTGTATACTTAATGCTTATCATGCAAGTTGCAAATGGGAGTCGACTGTTATTTTTAATCTTATGAAATTATGAGTTTTTTTGCTTAGAAATATAAAACTGCCGACTTACTATCATCTTTATGAAGGCGAATCGTGACTCTCCCTTCAGTTGGAACCCTTCCCCCATCCAGTTTCACTTCAATTCTCTGCGAGTTCGAGTCAAGCTATGATGGGAAGTTTTACGCACAGAATAGGCATGTCGTAAATCCAATATACATAATTCATGGCATCAGTGGAGTGCAAATGGAAAAGCGAAAAGATACATTAAAAAGGTTTTATAAACGATACAAAGAAAGATGAAACAACTGTATAAAGTCATTGTTATTATTCAACATGTCGACACACATCACTGTACGCTGGAAGGAGGTAAATATGGAAAGAGAAAGGAAGCGAACTGATAGCTCGAGTTAAATTAGAAGGTGAACTAAGGCATACAAGGGACCGAGCATGAAGAAAATCATTTCGAATGAAAATGTGTGCGGATGAACAGAAGAAATCGCAACACAACTGGAAGAAGAAGCAAATGTCTGTTACTGTCATTTTTTGACATGAAATTCTCATTTCTCATTCAAAGGAGACGACATACATACTGAAAAATACTCACTTATGTATTTGTGGGCACAATAGAATGTAAAGCTTTTTAATATACAGCTACACAGCCAAAGTATATTTCGGATGTGGAAAAAGAATGACAAGAACTCCAAATGAAATAATGTAAGGCAAATGCATAAAATAAACTAGAAAGGAAGCATTGATACGAATACGAGATGTAGGGAAATTTGCACAAGAGAGGAATTTCCTTTCTCTATTCTTTCTTCGAAATGTCTAACAAGGGAACTTTGTTTGGTGAAGTCTGAACTAGGCTAAAACTAATTTGTTAAGGCGTAGATTTCGAAATTCGAATATGAAATCCGATTGCTGTAAATCTCAAGTTCGGCAGAGTTGAGAGAATTTATACTACAAATTTCCATCAAAATAACATGGAAAAACAAGAGCAAACATTTAAGCTATGTTAAAATTCCTCAACAATTTTTAGTAATACGATTTTATTTGTTTCCTGATGCCAACCTTTTTCGTGTGGTAAAAGTAGTGAAGCACATACATGTGGCAGTGAAAATAGTAAAATCGACGTAGCTAAAATATGGCGACAAATTTTATAAAGGTTTGAATACAAAATGTACCTACAATTTTTTATGATTTATTTTTTGATGAAATAAAAAGTAACCAGTTTTCCCTCCGTGTTATTTAAATGGAGGTGTTAGCATAAAAACTCTCTCATAACTCCGTTAAACTAGCGTTTCACAGAAAACGGGTGTCAGACTCGTAATCTACGCCTCCAAATCTACTAGAAATGGTATTTAATTTGGCCTACTTCAAAGTTCAGACTTCACCAAACAAAGTTCCCTTGTAAGCTATTTAAGAAGCGTAGGAAAAAATGGCAAGAGTTGGAGAAAACTGCCAAAGGACTATTTCGCGTGTATCCACGAATGTTGGTCTTTAAAAGTTATCATTCAGGGAAATAAATTGCATAAAAAATAATACATGTACATTTAGGTACGTAAATGTACATTTGAGCCTTACAGTGTCACATTCTATTGTAGCGTGTAAAAAAAGTATGGCAGCTGTTGCACTGATTTTTTGATATAATCGAATACAACTTCCCCAGTCGCATACAAAAAACCAAACTTTTTCCAACTACCTTACTTTGCTCCCTCACTTTTCCCAACTCAATAAAGTGAGCAAATGGAAAGCGAAGTTCAAAAGATATACATTCATTCACATGTTATATAACAGAGTCCCAAATTATGTCTGTACTTACACTTATAATGCGTAACTTTCAATCTTACTTTAATTTTTCTCCTTGGCTTCACTGGCTTGGGGGTAGTGTGGACAAATTCTTCGGAAGAAGGATTCACTTTAGCACATATTACACCAGCTGTCTCTGCATCCGTACAGTCGTGAACACCCCAACCGTCATGTCGACATTCGGTCAACATTTTCTCTGTTCCATCACATAATACGTTGTCTAGCCAGTACCTAGCTGTCCATAACACAAAATACTGTTGTGATTACTAAAGTGAGTCGTGTGGTGTTGGAGGATGTACGTGAGTCTTCAAAAATTAAAAGCCAGTTGGTAAAACTATCTGCAAACTGTATGAATATGAATCCTTTGCGGCGAACAAACTTGGTGCAATAATGTCGTATAAAAAATTAAAGCACAATTTCTCATTTGCTTGAGTTTTACCTTTGATGAATACGTATATTTAATGGCACTATATGGCACAGATCAAGTGGATCATAATCGTCATATGAGTTGAAATAGGTGCTAATCATGATTAATGAAACTAAGAATTGATAAGCGAGCAGTTGTGTCAAATCATGTCAGTTTCGGTATATTTTGAGACTTAAGTGATCCGTAGTATATTACGATTTGGTCTGTTCAGTACCGTTTCAATAAATCAGTTACTAAACTACTGGGATATTTTCAGGTGTAAGTAGGAATATATTGAGGAATTGTACATTTTATATGTGAGCTGCACACGAAAGAGTAAGAATGTAGGGGTGCTTGTGGAACTGAAAATCAATCGTAACGTTCAACGCTCCAGGCACTTTAAGCTTTTCACTTTTATGTACTCACTCTGGTCTGTGCTCTCCGAAGCAATATCATCTTTGTAAGTTTACTAGATTCTTGTCAGAATTTTTTCTTTTTCGTTGCAGTTCTATGTAGGTCAAGTCAAGCCTTTTTTGGCAAGGATAATAAAATGGGGACATTATAAGTACCCCTGTGAAACTATAGTAATTGTGAATGAACCAGGAAAATGTATAAGAAAGAACTTCTTGCCTCTTGATGGGCCGAATTTCCCATTATAAGCAGCTCTGATGTCCACCTTAATATCAGGAATTTGAGTATCTTCCGTGTAGCCAAGCTGACGGCATACGACTTTTGCGTCCTGTAAATCCCACTCATCGTCACAAATCGATCCCCATCTTTCATCATGAAAGATCTCCACTCTCCCTGAAACAGTAAGAAATACACCGATGACAATGAGCAAAAGGTTATCCGAGATTTGTCGATCGTCGAGCATTTAACGGGGTAATGTTTCAAACCCTATCGTCTGTAATCGGTAATTTTAGTTGTGTCAAAATTTATTCAATCAAACTATGGGTGTTGGCTCATGCTCAAAGTTTAAACAAAGTAAAGAGACACAGTAAAATTTCCAATTTATTGCCATATTATTTACTACATCCGGAATACTTTCGCGTGATTTGAACAATGGTGGGCAAAAAATGGCTCGTCTTCATAAATTTTGACCATGAACATATGTGACAGAAAACGTATTAACGCCCTGCTATTTAAAGCTTCTTACAAAAAACAATTCATTCATATTTCTGTTCATTCATTCACTTTTTACAGCAAGCATACGCTTAAGTTTAAGACATGTGAAGGCCACTAAATTATGTCAATTCAACTCGTCAGAACCTCTTGTCGTCATCTTGAGACACGCTTTGACGCTCTCATTTTCATTTGACCTGGTACCTCTGATCCCGAACTGCATTTGTGTTAATGTTGCAAATTGCAAATTGTAGGTACGTACATGCCTTGAAATTTCTTTCACAACTACCGAGATCTCTGTAATATGCAATGAGCGGATGTCATATCAAATCAAATTGTTAAATTCTGCAATGATTTGCTGTACAACTTTGTTTTCATAGTTATCGTTCCTGAATTTTTGACACACTTAAGCTTAAATCCATGATGACCTGTCAGCATGATTCAATGTGGTCAAAATCAGTTGCTGACAGTGAGATGCGCATTTCGCTGGATAACGAATATCTCGACAGGCAGAGTCAGCCATTGCAAAAAGCTTTAATTGGTTTCCCGTTATAGTAGCTTTGAGCTTTGAGGTACAAGGCACACGTGTACTCTGTTTCACTGTTTCTATCTTACAACGACTATTGCTTTTTCTCTTAATTTCACATTCCTGGAACGAGTCCCATGATACTTGTGTCACTTTGCTCCTAAAATTTACAAAAGGCTACACTCTCGTATTCTCGTATCATGAAAACAAAAACTCACTTTTTGCCCTGCTCATCTTTTCCTTTGAGGCAAATATCCCTTTGATGTTTAAATTATTTATAAAGATCGGCATTCCATAGAGTTCAATTACTGACTCTTGTGGAAAGGTCATACTTATGCAAGGCAATGATGCTTTTACGCAACATGATTCAGATACAACGACTGGACAATTCATCAAGTCAAATAAAGTAGCTAAAAGAATCTCCGCAGTTATAAACCCGTGTTAGCGATGTTGAATAGTAAAATGTAATTCAGCGTTTTACCTGAATTTTAAAATTCTGCGAGGAAGATAATTATTAACATTTAACGTACAAGTTCAAAAATGCTGTCCAATCAAATGCCATATTAATATGTCGCTGTATGAAATGGGTATATATTAGACCTTTTTCGAGCATATTTATATCAGGCGTTTATTGTCTGAATTCTAGCTTACTAATTCAAATTATTTGTTTCCTGTGTGACATAAATAATGTGGGCAGTATTATGCAGGGTTAAAATATTTAACGTACCCTCGTGGTCATTGGTGCCATCAGCCAGTCTTATATTTCCTTCTTTTGGTCTTCTTCGCATCAATTTTTGTACCATCGTTGCTTTCTTAATTCGATTTTCCCGTGGTTGTCTACCCTGACTTTTCACGGGTTGAGCGATTTCAGTTAATATCGCATAAATTGTCAAGAAAAACAGAAAACTTTTCATGACAACACCCATGTTAATTTAAACACGTTCTCCGTGAAGTTACCTACAATCGATTTATTATATATACTGCCCGATACTGGAAAGTCGTGAATAAACTTCAATTACAAACATTAGATAATATATAGTTGTGAGTATGACTTTTACAAAGAAAATTCCAAATGCCGAAATTCTTTACGTGAAGATGCTTTTCTGTTGAAAAAAGCTACATTCACTTCACTTAGTTTTCAGCAATCTACTTGACAATCGTACGAAAAGTTATTCTCTCAGCCTTACCCTTTCACTTTTGTGTAATCTTTTATGAGCCTATGACAAGTCTGAAAACTCACCACTGTTCTTCAACACAATTCCGAAGTGGAATCAGTCTTGCAACTGATGGAAATAAACTTTATTCGACGCGTTTGGTGTGATCAAAATATCATCAAATTGATGACAGGAAAAGGTTCACAAACTGCTACATATTCACAATGCAATGCTTGTCTGGCAAAGTTGAACAAGTTTTGGAAAATTATATATGGTAGGGAAGTAAGCAGCGCCTTGTTTATATGAGTAGAAAGTCAACGCTTTAAGCTTCAATCTTGCACAATGAATGAACGGAACATGAATGAATGTATGGATTATACTTGTGATGACGAACCAGAGAGGCTGAATCTAATACACTGGGATGAGAAGTTTAAACAAACTCTCGTATTTTTTGCTTGTATCCACGTATTAAACATTTCATTCTAAGATTGTAAATTAAAAGATTTCATTTAAAGGCAGGATTTTTTTTCCGGACAAAGAGCTCGCCAAAAATATTTTTTCCGACCTTTTCAAGAAACTTACAGCTACTGGGAAAAATATAAAACTAGTACAAATTTATAGCGGTTAAGTATAGTCAGTTATGTATTATGTACAGCAGCTTTGAAGTACATCTTGTAAGCTGATAATCTCAATAGGTTTCGAGGGTTTCGCCGTTTCCAAAAGACTAATTACCTACATTTTTGAAAAACCAGTTTTTACTGGATAAACTTTGTATGGAAACCCATTTACTTTAACAGGAGGAAATTTTTATGAGGAGTCTGTTTCATCTAGAAAAATGTAGTTGAGAATATGAAGCTTAATTGGAAGTATTCTTTTGGTTCTCCTTCGTTTTTCGTTCTTGATTTTGTGTTGATTTTGATTTAATTCAGGATATTTCCTTTTTCTGATCGTGAAAGTTTTTTTTTGAAAAAGCGTGATAACGCAGTCATAAAAATCGAAGAATCGAGAGAGGAATGAAGAAAAAGAATTATTTGGAGCAAAGTATGCCGAATAACATTGCATACAACGTAGTGGAGGAAAGAAAACGAAGAAAAAAATCCAAAGCGATAGAGATAGAAAACCAGAAGCTCTAAACATATCGCTCTTTTTTTCAGTATGTATACGGACGTGCGTGTTATCTCCCTTTAAAACTTGGTGGTGGTGGTGAATCACTCGTAACTTCTTGGTGTACCTGACGACACTAAGAATAGTGACGACTATATCGAAAGGAATTCACCATGTCAAAAGTTCAAACAGGACTTACAAAACAGAACAAGCGCGTCAACATTATTTAATGAATGACCTATCTTTCTGGCACCATTTCTTATTGAAACAGAAAGTGGTTTTATTTTTCAGATTTTGCTAAAATGTCCGAGCAAGGTATTAGAGTATAGTATTTTAGTTTTGACATACGTGCATTACCAAATCCTCCTTATGCATGAAACTTGATTGAAACACCATTATCTACTTTATGCTTGTTTGATCATTCTCGAAAACTTTCAGATTTACATAGAAATTTGCATTTACAAGTACAAAATGTTATGTTAATGTGGATGGGTTCTCTCTTTATATGTATATACCATTTACTTAGATTCGTAGATTTACGAAAACCATTCATTAAAAACATTATAAGTTCATTGTTCAGTATTCTGTGACATGACATAAATTATTTCCAAGATGCATATAACTCTGTCTCATGGTCTCGAAAGAATAGGATAGTTTCTTAACATGTGTTTATCATTCATTTTCATTCGACCTACTACGAGGATGATCTATACACACATTACATGACTTCAAATTCAAAAGTTATATTAGTGCTTACTTAGACTACATGTATATGTACTACATTTTTTATTGGCTTAGGCTCACAGGTTGTTTACGGAAATATTTTGAATAGATTTCAAAACGGTATAAATAAAACTCATTCAAGTGTCCGGTGATTTAAAGGTGCTAATTGGCAAAAGAAGTTACTGAAGATTTGTAATAGAAATTCCTTGCATTTATACAAGTTGAATCCAGCCGAATAATATTATTAGATGAATGTTTTACAATTTTTTTGTTAATAGCGGAACGATGACATCATTCATAGTAACATGAAACGAAATGACTCTGTACTCTGAACTGAAGCCAGTATAGTGCCGTGCCGAAAATCACGTTGCATTCATCAACTCCAATCCAAGACTGGATCAATGTCCCATAATAAACCTTCTGTCGGTTTCTTGAAAACAAAATGGATCTAAACGCATACATGGAAAGTTTTAAGCAGTGGGATAATTGGGAACAGAAACTTTCTACTGAGCACTCCAATGATTTGATGTCAGGTTTGACAGACACGGGTTTGAGAAAAGCACAATTATGTAAGAGAACTTTTTTTAAATTACATGCAATCTTGAATTCTGTACTCTGCTCTTTTAAACTTAGACACATTTGTAATTGAACCAACTAAATTGCATAGAAGATACAGGGAAATCTGTTCTGGAAAATCGCAAATAATTTCCGGGTTTGTTTTATCAACCTCATCTGAAGTTGAAGCTACTGCAATTGCAAAATTATAATTTAAAAAGCTCACACGGAATTATAACCCAATGATTTTTAATTACATTTTCAGAGTCATTTCAAGCGTCGTTTAGCATAATAACTTCGTTTTCTTTAATAAAAATTTAACAGACAACAAACGAACTTCTTTGCTTCTTTAAACTCTTTGCCATTTTGCATTACCAACAGCAAAGGCGTAAAATGAAGTTTAGGAATTATGCAAAATGGGATGTTATAGAAATAACTTAAGCATTTATTTAAATACTTACCTCACTTATATGCTTGTTAAATTTTTTAACTCTTATTGTGTTAAATAAAGATCCCAATGTATTTTTACGAAAAGTTTAAATAATTTATAGTTAGCAGCTGCCGGTATGGTGTTAGTGTTAAAGAATGTAAAATCCTATTAAAAATGAATTGTTTATATAATATCACTCAACATAACGAAAAGTTTTTATTATTTAAATGTTGGTAAAACTACTACGATAAAAACTACAATAAACAAGCTTGCAGCATTTCCGTGTTAGTAATAAAATATCGACTTTTGAATGGATCAACATTCATAACACGTACATAATCATTTAACATTCTCTTATCCATTTATGCACACGATTTAAAAATGTTTTGAAGAGGAGTCATGGGAAATTCATTGTGCATCTTTAACTATACATCACCACTGTGTTTATCCCTTTTTTAACAGCTAACTTAGTCCCCAGGTGAGTTTAAACAATTTCATTTCACAAAATGCACTTTTGGTGGTAAAGATAATGCAATGATACACATTATGCCTATAATATTGCTATGTCACAATGAGACGTTTCTTTTCATAAAAGAGTTTTGAGAAAACGATAGACCAGAGCATGTTGCTGAAACTGTGGCATAATCTAATTGCGTAATATACTTGTCTGACTGTCACTACAATTTAAAATACCAAACTACCATTTCCTAAATTTCACACAGTATCTGTTTAAGATCTTCAACAAAATCATAGATTACTGGAATTAATGATCATATCCACTAGGAAAAGTTTAGTTTCACAGTGTATTCATGTTCCATTCAAACAAAAATGTTTCTTCTTTACAGAATATTCGCTTAAGCATTTAAATTCACTTAAGCTTGCATTTGAAATTGAAGGGGATTTAAAAAATCATCATAATTTCAAGTATATACTTAATGCTTTTGTAATGGGCACAGTTCCCTCTCACTGCTTAAATGTAGCCAAAGAACATTTTACTCATTTTAATTGAGAAAAGAAATATTTGTTCGTATTGATGATGATTCAGTGTGAGTACTATGTAAAGCGTGAATCTGATTTTTCTTCGCCTTGTACTGAATTTGGCAAGGCCATGACGACAATGGATTAATTTGTTTGTATGCGTTGAAAATAGCAACACCAAAAAGAAGAATCATATATCACCAACAATGTCACAATGCATGTATGGAACTGGCTCTAAAAAAGCTAATTGTAAATTAAAAAAGCAACTACAATACACGACATTCATTATTTTGTGATGGAAGTATGATGTATGCTCATCCTGGTATTGTTTGTCGCTTTTTTCAAGGTTACCTTAAGCAAAAGGCTCGTAAATATGTCGATTATTTCAAAAGAGGGTGTTAGAAATACTGACTTAAATTTAGCATGAATATTTACGTGCTTTCTATTAATCACTGCTTGTATAGAAAATGTTGCAAAATTACGCGTACGAACTAGAAAAAAATGACTAATAGAGGGTTGACAAACATTTGCTCATCCGGATGAATTAGTTGAAATTAATTTAAACATTTTGACCGTCAGAGTCAACTGTGTTCCTACGTATAGACTTGAAATATTTTTTTTGTATTTGTATGCCAGTTAGAAATCAAGGCTCGAAAGATGCCGATCAGACTATTCCATTTTCATATACTAATATGTATCGTGAGAGTAAGCTGCGATTCGAATAAAGTCTTATCTATCCCACAGATCCCTGTGGAATAGATGATCAGAAAAAATAAGTAACATGGCCGACTTGTTAGTTTAACTAATTTCACAAACGTTTATTCTTTTTCAAGTAAATATATGTAATTGAATAAAAGTTACCAAATTATAGAAGATACTGAATAAAATTATCTCATGAATGAATAACTAAAACTCATTACATTTATAACATTTAGAAGAGCTATTATCTAATCCTATACACCAAACAGTAAACATTTTTATGCATATATTTTATAAACTTACAAATAGTAATTGAATAAGGTTCAGAGAGGTTGTTCCTTTTCTTTAAATGATTTTCCAAAACTTATAAATATACTTGCCCGAATGGCAAAAGTCTTCGCAACAGTCAAGTTCATACGCGGATTTGTTACAAAAATAATATTGATTTTATTTTATAACAATTATACCTCGTGACAAATGAAAGCCACGCTTAAAAATGATTGTTTCGGTATGAGCTATTAATTTGTGACGTATTTAATAATTACTTATAGAGGAAAGAAGTCTTTATAATGAAAAAGTTCTCGTTGAAAGCTGAAGGCAAAAGACAGGATAATGCATGCTATAAATACATATCACGACGGCAATTTTAGCTCTAGTGTATATAAAAATAACATTGAAAAAATATAAGGAAAAAGTAACGCTGAACACATGGCAGAATTTCATGATGCCGAATGACCCACAGGCAATATTTCACTCAAGAAATCTAATCCGGCCCTTCCTGACGTATCTTGGATTTGATAAATATATAAACCCGAAATTTTGATTATAAAGGGAGTATAGAAAATATCTGAACGTAATTCGAATACATTTCCCATAAAAATTGTTGTTTGCTAAATATATTTATTTTACACAGATGACTCAGGAAAATATGAGCGTCTTTGCTTTTTTGTCATTTGTTGTTGTGGTGGAGTGGAGACTATATACATACTGCACTCAAAGGAACAATTTTAGCAACTTTGCCAGCGGTTATAATCAATGCTCAAACTTTAATTTTGTTTTTAAAAATAGAGTACTTTATTTTAATTTGAAGCTTAAATTCATTGTACTATTTATGAATGCTTCCTCTCTGCTGAGGAATGCTTAATTCTTTGTTCTGTCAGTAAATTATTGACAATTTTAGAGAGCTGATAGTTCTACCGAACAGCGTTTGTATAAAATTTCCTAACAGTATACACACTTTCATTAATCACTTCGAGTGGACAGATAGCAGATATGGATTTTAGCCCTATAATAGGGAGTGAGGTTTTTTAAAGCTCGAAATTTGGCATTATGCTAGTAGTTTACATCCAAAATTATGCTTTAAAACAAACGCTTCGGTTATAAAAACTATTATCTGCACATTACCGTTCGGTTAGAGGTCATATCATTAACGGGGATGTAAAAATCGTTTTAAATCAATAACTTTCTCCTCGCTTTCTGCATTAGTAGCAAATCGGTTTTCTTCATATTGATTGCACTCCTCAAATAGCTAATCATTAATTCATTTTTATGACTATCTCAATTTCATTGATTTGTCGTAGTAACGCATGAAAATTTATATCATCTGGAGCTATGTAAGTAACATACTTAACGCTTATAACAACTATGGTTGAAGACTATTTACATCTCATTCAATATTGTGGTTGGAAATACTTTTATCAGTGAACTTTGCTAGACTCGTTGGAAATGAAGAAATGAAACACAATATGGTATATTGGAAGCTAACTCTCTTTATATTGCTTTTAACGACGTCAGTAGGACAGTCATGATTCCAATGCATGTAATGATCATGCTACTGGATTTTATTGATATAGCCGTGTTACATCCGTCTGTAGAGCAAAAACATGTCCGTTTAATTCCTCGGACACCCTGAATAGTTACTTCGATTTCTTCGCAATCATCGATTAAATCTCTTCCGGACCGATATCCCGACTGAATGGTAAATCCACAATCTCGTCGGACGAATGGTCGATTGTCTTTGAAAAAAAACAGAGTGTCGTCCGCTTATTATGAAGCCTAGTTTTAATCAAACTTTTTAACATCGGTTTATCATTCAATTTTATTCTTACATCTGTTATCAGGGTCGTATTTCGGGGCATCGATAAACATTGTTACTTCTTTGATACATGTCTTTGGAGCTGAATTGGATACAGTGAGCTCACGGTCGCGATTTTGATCTCCACGCCAATATAAGGAATGTTGTCCACAAGGTACCAAAGTCCCGTTTACCATATAATCCTCCTCGCACCCTGCATCCTTCAGGGAGTCACATCTATAGCATTCAGTTCCACCTGCAAACGAACCACCGTATTAGATATTTTAGACTATATAGGACTAGGACATAAAAGCATAAAAGGGATTTGTTGAGATCAGACTCGAAGTTATATTAAAAGCTCTATCCTAGGCTTTCACTATAGCCCTGATTAAAGATTTACGCCGTATAGTATAGATGGTACTTTAACACGGCATCGATACGACAAATGAATGCACTTGGATTGAAAGTTAGACAATAGCAGCATCAATTCATATTTACCAACAGTGCCACAAAATTTAGAATCTCTGCATTTGCATGGAGGAATTATTGTACGAGTCGTTGTTGTAGCCATAAGAGCAATATATCTAAAAATACGAAATAAATAACGCTCTCCACATTTATAACATTCCAGCACGGCTCATGCTGGTGTTTGGTTGACATTTTTGCATGACTCATTTGACTACCTGCTTTACTTACTCAGTACATTCTGTAAACTACGTAGTAAAACTTCCATGCAAACAAGCATACAATCAATTTACATGATTCGCATTTCGCAGTTCGCTTTCCCTCAAGGTTACAAAAATGACTTCGACATTCGTTGTTCCTTGTTCGTCACCAGCATGACAAATAAAGGCGTTTAATGGTTTTCAATTAATAGATCAAAAACATATTTGTTTGTTCACTTACCAGCCTTTGTAATAACGCCACAAAGCAGAAAGACGATAGATATTCCACCGTACACACAACGCATTTTGGAAACTGAAATGATCATAAATCACAAGACTTTTGCATTTAATGTCTTTGATTTTAATACATATTTTACACAGTAGCGCTTGCAGAATTTGGGAGCAAAGAATTTGTCCAACGCCTTATTTTTTTGATCCTGTCTATGAAATGAATTTTAGTTCTACTTTAGGAGTGTAAATTAATAATTTCTTCTGTACTGGGTGTATATTTTAACCCCAAGAATACACAATGAAATCAATAGCTCACTTTTGTAGCGTGACTCTGAAGGACACCTGTCAAACTAGAGAACGATTCTCGAATCGAGAGTCTACTTTAAAATGCAAAAAAGCCCGTTTTTACCAAGAGCTACGCTTTCCACTTTTAGCACTGTGAGTTGGTTTTGATCGATTTCATTATGAAATACAACGAATAAAAGTAACACGCACTTCTCTCGGGGCTGATGGATGACTACTCCGCAGAAATATGTGTATCAATACTATTGGAACGGAGAACAATGATCGAAAGGAAATATATATGCTTTTTCCGTCATGCAAAAGAATCGCATGTGTTAAATAAAATCCAATTTTTATCACGAAATGGTATACAACACAAAACTTGAGCTTCTGCGCATTACAAAATAGTAAAGTATGTATCGTGGGAAATTAAATCAATCTGAGGGAATTCTGATTTACCTTAAAAGAAATATTTAGTGTATAGGTAAGCGTAAAGTTATAGTAATGTAAATGTTGTTCAAAACTTGCTCTCACGCAAACCTGTATTGAATCAAATTCTTCACAATTATACTGTGCAACAATTTTAAAACGGTATATATTGACTTTTCAATTTTAGTATCAATATACGAGCACTTTTATAACTTTTAAATTATGAACGAATCGTTTACTAGAGTTGAAACCAAATTAAAAATTCAGATGACGATAGCGTCCTTCAGGAAATCTTAATGTTATGCCACCGCTGTACTGCTGGTGCGACTGTGACCGTGAAATTCTTGTGAGTAACGAACATAAAAATTGTGACTTGTGGCGACGATGATGCACCTTGTCGGATACCTCTATATGTACCCTTGCTTTTGCTTACTCACTATTTGGATTGTTTAAAAAGCATCACGCTCAATCTTAAAAATGATCGTTGATGGATCTGCAGTAGTGCAAAAACAACAATGACTAATTCTCACCCACAACATGCGCCTATTATTTCATGAGAACTTTGTAACATGGCATCATTCATATTATTAGAATGCATCAAATAATATACATATATATACATATACATAGTACTTACAAACAAACATCATCTTTTCAACTACATATATATGCATACGTTTCAAATAAAAAATTCCACATCCCTAACATCTCTTTCATTATAAAATTCTCATAGCCCGTATCAGGTGAATTGTACACTGCTTCTGATTACGTAAAAAATTGAAAAGGGAGAATGCTCATGGAAAGATTGCTTTGTTAAGTGTATCGTCACATTCATATTAAAACTTCTAAATTGTTAGGATAGCTTCTCCCTTACATTTTAGCAGCACCTCTAACTTCTCCAACACCTGAGTGTATGTGAAGACCGAGACACCTGTGCAGTGCTTTGTGTTTTCTAACAATGAAAGACGCCATAGTATGTACATATATGATGTTGATGCATGCTAGTTTATCTGTATGGCTAGGAATAGGGCAGAGTAATGGGATAATACCAATGCAACTTGAGAGTTGTACAACTGCTTAAAAAATCAACGGTCTTTTTGGCCAGAGTCCCTCGGCCTTCAGTAATATGTGCATTGTACACGCATATTTATATGGTGTATGACTTTGTGTAACAAGCTATGGGATGATGGGAAATGGAACATTGTTCATGTGGTATAAGTAATAAGTATGTGGCTGTGATTCTGTCGGAAACTCCGACATGCAAAATGCTGTTTATATAGTTATAAAATGTTCTAAAATTTACGCTATTAAGATATGAAATAAAATACCATGCACCAATGCTCTATTAATTTGTCCGTCGATTTTATTTCACCAATACACCATCAGGCACGTTTACGGTGGCAACCTGCGACTTGACTTGGATTAGTAGAATCAATGCATCATTTAACCCAGAACAAGGTTAATGGAATGTGTAAAATTCTCATACATATGTAGCAAGCTGTATTGTAAGTTTTTTTTACCTTCAAGAAACATACTACAAAATTTCTCATATTTCGGCTTGGGTTAATAATCTCTCAATTTCATCATCTTGGTTTTAGTGGGGCATCAATAGAAAAAAACATTTTGGGTTGCTCATCATCGAAAATGCTACCTAAAAATGTGCCTACCTGGAAGAAAGTCGAAAGGTTCCTCTCCTCCCACATACCGGAACTTCCAGGACCGCTTATAAAGGATCTAGTTACCGTTTTTAGCGGTGTAGTATAGTATACCCAAAACCTAACCACTTGAGATATGTATGTATGGCTTGGGTAAGGCACTGGAATCGAGTTGACCTCAATAGATTAATGTTCTGACTCGGAAATTATTAATTTTGGAAGAACCCCACACAATCCTTGACTTGGTTCGTTGCTTTAGATCTTAGTTAACCATAACCAAAAGCATTTCAAAAAAGTTCAACCGTTATGACTTGACGGAAAAACGATCAGACTGACAAAAATAAACCTAAGCTACATAAGTGTCCTTATATATAGAAGTCTTAAATACATACAATATTATATTAAGTAATATGAATGATGCTTGGAATGGAAAGCAAATATGGCAAAGTTATCGACAAGAGTTAGCAGCGCAATCCGTGTACTATGCTTGTTCTAATTAACATGCAAAGGTATCCTATGATACTAATCGCATGCAACGGTTGGAGGTATTTGTTTACTTATCGAAGCTGGAGGGCTAAGTGGAGTGGCTCTTCTAGTTCTGTAGGTTGTGCTTTGTGCTTAAAGCAATATGCTAGCTTAAGGAATATGCTGCTCTGTAGGGCAATATGGGCATTCCTCCAACATGCTGCTAGAGATCGTCGATTTAATTGAAAACGCACCGAATTTCCTTATAGCATAAAAAGATTTATACGCATGGACGAATTTTCTTTCTTTTGTAAATTCATCTAACCTGATCCAACCAAAAACGAGCAGAACTAAATAAAGAATATGCAGTGCTGTTGCAGTTGAATGGTTACACTTGCACGTCTTCCTCCATACGTTTACGTTCCATGAATCATTTAACATATACAGTATACTATATACTACAATTAAAACTAAACGAGAAATTGTAATCGCATCGAATACTAACAATAATAAAATGAACAAATCTATTTTGACACACTAAACTGACCTTGATAATGATATTTTTTTACTTTAGCCAAGCAACTTATTATTGAGAAAAGGAAGACTGTATAATCTGTTAATTCTTATGAACTCTCTATCCTTGTAACTCTAGTTTATAACAAGGTTGTGTTTATCTCTGCTTGGTTAAATGGATTGGATGCTATATGGGTGTTATGAAGTGGAAAACAATCACAATTGTGTGATTGTTTGTTAACACTTTAATAAAGTTAATTTCAATTTCAAAATAGAATTACGATGTATTTTAAAAATATATTTTGACGTATAAATAAATTCAAAAGATGCTACACACGATTGTTGGTCAGGGTAACTTCAGGAACCAATTCTTTCCCTAAGGGTCCACCCTTTACATAATGGGTTGCTTCGTATACTCTGACTAATTCTAGTCCAGGTAAACGAAGCAACCCATTTTTTGAAAATGAGTATATTGTACACTGAGTTTTGTTTGCAGTTGGATTAAACAGTGAGTGGAGATTTGGCGGCTGAGTTAAAAACCTGATTTTGGATTTTGGTTGAGGACTCTGTCTTTGACATTACTAACCTAACCTTAGTTGAAAGTGTTGAAACAAAACGAAGGAAAATGTCTGTTATCTTAACACGTCCTTAACCTAACGTAAACGTAACCAAATAAACAAACATATCCGTTAACCAAATCGCACATTATTCTTACCTTAACCTACAACCTAACCTAAACAAACAAATCGGCTTAAATATTAATGCATATTAAAAATTAAAATAGTAACCTAACTGTCGTTCTTAACCTTGTCAATACAAGAGAAGTCAAGACTTATTGCAATCCTGAATCTTCTTAATCCAAAGGTTAAAACGAATGTACATTTTAAGAACCCAACCGTCATACTCAACTCATCTTTCAAAATCAGTCGCCAAAATTACTCACAAAGCTCACAAAATTACTAAGGTAGGGTTTTCAACAAGTAAAAATCAATGCTATAATGATTTTCTTCGTATATCCTGACTAATAGTAGTTCGGGTATACGAAGAAACTTTTTTTCAGGGGTCCCCCTTTGTAATAATGGGTTGCTTCAGTTACCCCGGCTTGTATATTTGTTTTGCTATTTTTATTTTTAGGACCTGTTTACTAACAACGTTCAAAACTAATGGAAATAATTATTAATTTACATGTTTTTTTACACAATAGCAATCAAGCCAATAAGTCAACCCTAATTCTCAGGAGTTTGTGGTGTTTGGTGCAACAGACGGGGTCTTGACACTTTGCGTTTGGTTGGTAGAGCTGCCCATAAAAATGCCCATCATAATCGCCACAATTGTAAAACCCTGAGCTCCAATTCTTGCCCTCATCAACAGTTGTGAATGCCGAGCTCGGCCTTGACGGAAACACCAGAGACCATACGATAACGCACCAAGCGTAGCTAACGCTCCTAAATTCCAAAACAAAAGTTCATTTGCACATACTCAATCTTCATTGACTGTTGACATACAACATAACATTTGACATTGATTTTTTTATTTAAGTGTGGCTATTTCAGTTGTCAGTAATGAGTAATGAAGAACGGTGAATTGAATTATGAATTAGCTAGTTATAAGTAGTAATTGGTAATAGAAGCCTTACCGATTGGGACAAACGGATTTTCTCTCATTTTCCGAGCAAGTTTCGACGTAGCTGCTTCTTGATAGGCTGCAGGTCCCAAAGTTTCCTCGCGAAATTTGATCCACTCAAGTTGAGAATTTATTTCAATTTTTGCAGGTGCTTTGGCTGGCGCACCAGCATTATCCTTTGAAACTTGCATTTTGCACACAAATTAAATCCAAATATAAAGTAAATAAATAATTGGAATCATGAAGGTCGAAGTCGAAACGGTATAGTAAACAGAGTGAAGAATGAAGTACGTCTCAATCTTCTCAATCATTTGGCGCGTACGCAGAGTACCCCATGCGTTATGTCGCAGCTCTCCCCAACCGATAAATATTACTCTACAATTTGCAATCATAAGTTCACCGCATAGATTTCACTTCCTGCTTTGAAAAAACCGAGTTCACTTGTTGCCATATTTATTACGCAGCTGAAAGCATTTTCAATTAGTATGGATTTCAGCATGTTTGTCCGTCAGTCTGTTCACAATATCCTGATCCTGGTCATATTGACAAATTTGTACCAAATTTAGCACCCTGACACTTCTTCCTCCAATTCCCCAAGCCCCCTGGGTCGGGGGAGGATTTTTTTTGAATGACAGTAGTAAATTTTGTAAGGGTATCTTACGTCAAAGTCGTCAAACACTATTTTGTGTTTTCAACTTAATTGGTTCCTGCGGGGGGGGGGAGAAGAGGCGAATAAAGGTAAAACCTCTCTCTACAGATATGTACCTTTTAAGATATGCTGACCAAGATTTCTACTGATTCAGTAGTACTGAATTTGGTTTGCAAATTTCCTGGGATTTATTTTCAGTCTAATTAACCTAACTTCCGACGGAGAGTTACATACATGCTATGCTTTCAAATGACTTCCAATACGCTAACCCGGCATGATTATTTCTTAGCATAAGTAATCCTCTCTGTTTATTTTCAGCTAAATCAACTTAATCCCCTGGGGGGAAGCGGTAGAGGAAACAATTTGCCTTATCCTTAAAGTACTTACATACGTTTCTATTTACGTATTTTTTATATGTTGCTTACGACGAGTTTATTTCGTCTCACCACGAGCACATTATAAAGAGGCTCGAGTGGTGCTTGGGCTTTTCCTTGTCATCTTACGCTTACGTTTGACTTCAGACAAATCTCGAATGCATTTGTAAAACCTTCCAACCCGACTACGTAACCCTCTCGACTCGACCTGCATGAAATGGAAAACCTGAAATGCTCATAAATCATCCTCATGCTCAGCTGCATAAACCATGAATTCATCCTAGTACAAATAACAAGTTTTGAAGTATGACTTTTCACCATCATGAAATTCGCTATGATTATATATGGTGGTGTTGCAGGATTCGTCAGGCTCAGATCTTTTTGGTGCTAATCGGATGGAGTGGACCAGTTTGGATCGTATAGTCGGGTTTTGGGTGCGTTCCACGAATGTAAAATGTACATTATGTACCTTATTTTTTAAAAAAAACCTACAAAGTTACAGCCGACAAAATACTCACGTCTAGAAAGAGTACATATACACGTATCCCATTCCCATCAGCATCGTACACCACATCTTCGTCTCGTATTTCTCCCACCACCACCGTCCACAGTTTAAAGTTGCACCTCTGCCAATACATTTTATTACTTGCTGAGCCGGTTTTGATGCGGTGGGACTGTGTTCGTGGTGGTGGGTTTTTACAGCTAGGCATCTTGTATGTACCAGTAGTTGTGCGTGTCGCACTCGTCAAGTATTCCTAGATCTATCCGTTACTATATTATCTGAACCGCGTGGACTCCCACTTGCACTGATTTGTGGGGTTTTGAGTGAGTACGTGGAGGTAAATACATTAATTCATCAATCAGGATCCGATCCGATACGTTTTGTTCATGATGAGTTGCCAAAGCATGCATTGTTTATTGTTTATTTTGCGCTCCGTATGTAGCAGTTATCAGTAGCTGCACTGCACAAAACTACAACATTTCAGTTTCTACGCCGATTTTGTTAAACTACTCATTAGTATCTTCTTTCGTTAGTATTTAGTGAATACAAACTGGGAGTGTCCATTTAAAAGATTTGAAAAAATCGCCTTTTTTAACACCCTCTCCCCGTCACGCCTATTTTACATTGTAGGATAGGGAAAGTTAACATTAATGTCACGGTTTTGTCAGACCCGTTCTCCCCCGATTTCAAACATTTTAAATAGACTATATGCGCACATGAATATGCGTCGTATTTCCTGTGTTGACTTGACGGTAGGAGTTAAGTTACTGATTGTGAGTTTGTAAATGCATTGAACTATAGCAATCGCAAAAAGCGGGACGACTGCAAAAGTTCAGTGCAGTCGCAAACCCAGTACCTTAACTCCAATCGTCTTAGCGTTAGCGTTGGGATCACCGAAAATTTATTTTTTTAAATTTATTCTGTAAATTGGTTATTCGTTACAATTTGAATTAGTGGCCTTCGCTATTCTACGAGGCAAACCCTTCAAACTGAGATCTCTTACAAATCCAATGGGCTTTGAGCATGCTATTTCTAGTAGCTATTAATTTTATTATGTGTATGGTATACCTTTTGTCAAGAACACGCTTCAGCTTAGGTTTCGCAGACTGTTGCCACCACTGCCTCTACCATATAATGTGTACAGGAATATGTTTCTAAAAGCATGTTGTAGGATGCTCGGTTTTAAGTACGTATTCGCGAGGTTTTAAATACGTATTGTTGTTTGTGACGGTTTATTAATTTTCCCGTAAGTATTTGTCTTATTCCATCTTCATTTAGCCACTTAGTTAGTGCCATCCAATAGCGACTATTATACACCTTCAACCTTGTCTTTTGCGTGTCATCATTTGTCATTTGTCCTGTTCCCAAGCCAATTGTAGCTCTTTTCCTATTGCCAATGTTGCCTTTTTGTCGTAATTAAAGCTCACATAATTTGAATGTGGTTGCAGATTTTGGTGGCGGTGTGAACCCCACAAACACTACCAACTAGCTCGATTCAAGCAATCCGTTTCCGTGAGAAGATTTAGTGTCATCAGTCACAGTGTGCGGTGATCGCAGTTTGTCATTCGTATTAATTCCTTCCGTCATCATTAGCCATATCTGACATCTGATTAGTTGATTTTCTTGGAGGTGCAATTGACATATTCTTAGAGAGAAGGAATCCTTCTGGAGGATTCTTGACCGGAAAACAGATCAGTCGGTGTACTGGTGTACAGTGTAACACATTTGACGTTGTGTACTGTGTTCAAATCATTTCACCGAAAGGATGTCTGGCTCACCAAACAAAACGAAAGATTGGTTGAAAGCACAACTTGTAAATCATGGGGTGCCGTTGCCATCTTCGACTGCCAAGAAGGTATGACTTTTAATTCATAATTAGTTTATGCTCAAACATCACTTTCAAGTCTAATAATATGTTCAATAATTCTACACGGGAATGAGTGTGATTTTGGATTTTGTAAGATGTTAGTGTTAATCTAAATTTTTAGCACTTTTTGCATTTTTTTCTTGACTCATAAATATATTAACCAATTGTCAAGTGTTAAAATGCCAACTAGTAACAAGTTCAGTTTACTTGGAGTTAAATCAAGTCTCCAGTCACCAGTCAGTCAGTTGTGACCTATAAAGATTGCGTTGTAACTGTCAACTGACTGTCATAGAAGCAAATACCTGTTTTAAAGAGGTCACTAACAGCCACAGTTGACAGTAGTCTATATTCGTTCACTGTCAGTTGTCAGTATTGTACATCGGTTCAATATTTCAGGAGGAGTATCAAAGACTATATGACGAACAAGTCTTGCCACAACAAGGCAACTCTGAATTTTCATCAGACGATGATATGGAGAGTACTCAAGATCGAGAACCAAGTAGAGCGCCATCCGTTGCTAAGCAAACTTCGTCTGGTGGAACCAAGGTTTGATGAACACGTTGTCATCATAAGCATCGCGCTGTGTTGTTTAGCCTTTGTAGTTTTTCTCTCCAGTTTTCATATAACATTTTTGGTTACTTTAGCTACATGCTACATTGGTTGGTGTGGTGCTGTTGGTTTCCTCCAAACTCGGCTAATATTTAATAATTATGTTTTTAAACTCCCATTTTGCCTATGCTGCATGCCAATCCAGATGCGGTGTATTGTGCTGGACGGTAATGCTGCTGTTTCTGTTTATTGCATTAGCATAAATTTTGCATATCTTTACGAGTTGCTTATTTTGTTTTTAACCATCTCGATAAATATTTTATGTAGAGTTGGCACCTTTCTTTGCTTTGCATGCACCCGTTGCATCTGGCTGGGTGCATCTTTTAATATTACTTACTGCACCTGCACAGTGCACGGAATGGTGGAACTGATAGTGACTCTGTCTTGAGTACTAGCTGATAATAAATCAACATGTATTCAATATTTGATCTGGTTGTTCATGATCAAACTTTAGTGTTTTTATGTTTTGGTTTAACATGAACTTCTGGTTTCTTGAAGGAAAATGTGTAATTGATTAATAAGAACAAAATTTGGTCTGCCGGACACCGGATAAGAGTTGCTAGAAAATTCACCGTCGAATCGATGAGTAGTATTTGGTGAGAAGAGATTCTGATTGCTGCAAGCTGCGGGAGTTGCAAGTTGCAACTTATTATATGTAATCCGTGTTATTTACTTGGTTTGGTTACATAGCTTAAGCTTGAGATATATGCGTACATAATGCTCATTCTGAATTGTCGCAAGTCTGTGCAATGTGTCTTTTTTAACAGGTTGATTTTATAGAAACTAATCTGTGCTAAAATACTCATTTTCTGTATATATAGCTCAGAAATCAATTTCGGAATTGATTTCGATTAAAAGTTCTTATTGTTATAAATGTATTGCTGGTTGCTTTTCTTTAAAAACGTCGTATTAACTGAACAATTTACTACAACGGGTATAATAGACTAATAGTAAGTTTTGTCTTTCAGAGTGGTAAAGCTTTGGAAGAGAGGCGAACTGCATGGATCGAGAAACTGACAGACCAGAATTTGTTCGAAGCTCTAAGTGCTTGCTCAAAGCAAACTGGTCCTATTGTTGGTAAGCTCACTACTGCTTTATCTTAATGATGAATGATCATTATGTTCGACCAATGTAACATGCATATACTTGAGCATAGTACTGTAGTAGTGATAACAATTTTTGTATTTTTCTTTTGCATGCAATAAAGACTCTACAAGGCAATTATATCGAATGATGCTACTGGATTTGCTTAACAAAGATGAACATCAAGTAATGGAGTGGATTGGTTCATATCTTTCTCAGCAGCCTGATGCCAAAAACGACTGGAATGAAAATGGGTTATTAGAATATGAATTTAACGGAGTAACTAATGGGAATTCTGAGAACGGTTATTCGGATACCGATGAGTAAGACTCTACATCTTAATCTGTTTTAAAATTATATTTCTCTTCGTTGACAGTTCGTTATTCCATTACGCAATAATATTTTTATATTCTGTGTTATTAGTGAGGAAACTGTAGAAACAGCTTCCAGGGCTAGTCGAACTAGTTCTAAACGGTCTACACCAGCTCGCACACCACGGAGTCCTACTAAAAATGCAGTGCCGTCTACTCCTCTCTCATCGTCAAGAACTATCTTGGAAAGTGAAATTAGGGCAAGAAGGGGGGGTATGCTTTTGTTTTTCAAAAAGGGAAATAATATAAGAAAATATATGTTTGAGAACAACGAACGTCAGTAGTCGCCATTTTTAACTTTATGTACAGGAACAGGTTTACGGGAGCAACCATTTGTCTCAGATGACATTGATGAAATGGATGAAACTCCAGGGCCTTCTTCCAATATGTACTTTCGAACAAACACTCCGTTGTAAGAATCCATAGATTAAGTGTTTCTAGTTAGAAATATTTTTCAACAAGAATATGTTGCTAACTATCCTTAACGAAATGCAGATCAGTTGGAAGGGTTCAGCCTCCAAGGAAGCGAGTAGTTGAAAGCTACGAAGAAACTCGAATGTACCGGGAAACGTCAGGAATGTACCAACCAGACCCATCGCAGCAGTTCTTGAATTCTCCTACTAAACAAACCGGAACTCCAAGATCAAAGAAGCGTTTTGTGTTCTACGTGATGCTTCTTGTACTCGTGGCACTGATGGCCTATTTATTTTATGTAAGAATTTTATCTTTCCTTAAAAAATTCATGTGGAAGAAAGGATTTTCAAATTTTGATTGTCATGTTTTGACTACAGATACTGCAGACACCTTCAGATTGCACTGGACCTGAGTGCAACGATGAGCTTGACCTTATTCTAAAAAATTTAGACGCTCACGATGGAGGTCAAGATCATACTGGTGGTGAAGCTTAACTTGCTATTATAAGTCGTGTTTTAAACTTTTGTTCTAGAAGTGTCTTTTCTTTTAACAACTGTTGTTTCTTGATATTAAGTCTGCAATGAACATGTGTTTTATACTTATCATTTCAAGTTTTAGTTTATGAACGTTTAGAAGGTAGTGAGCACGAATTCCGAAATGTTTGTAATATAAACTCTTTTGGGTGAAGTATGAAATGAATGTAATATGGTAATTATAGGGCAATCTATGTATGTGTTCGGAATGTTAATCTTTTTTGTAATTATAGTCTCCATCATACAATTTTAAAAGCATAGTTATTTTAAGCCAGTTTTCATATTGATTCATAGATATATACCGTCCACGGCATTTTTAAAATTAGGAATTATGAATTTTAATTATAACATTCGCGAACAGCATTGTAATGTCTGCAGATTCCTCATGTACAATGGCTAACTCAAACGGTAACCTTTTGCGTCTCAAGATGATCTGCTATCTGCACGGTGTTGTGCCTGCAGAATTGTCTGTCTGTGTGATGTATGTTTTCATGTTTTGTATGACTTTGTTACTAGCGCGCGTGGTACACGGCGAAATGTATCATGGTGAGGTAAATTGTTTTGACCATTAATTCATTAATTATGGTCAGTGTGGTGTAAGATGTTAATAATGCACTCTATACACATAATTTCCTAAGATTGATACTATCGTATTATTTACTGAGAAGCATACATTTCTTGTACATGATGTTGATGCATACATTATATTTTTGTAGTAATTCAGATGATTCCGAATACGTAGTTCAGAACTGTCTCTAAAGTGTATGTGTCTGTGGTTGACGTAATCAATATGCCTACAACCTAGGTGTTTAGGAATATATATATTTTAGGAATCTTTCGAAATAAGAATATTTTACGCTGAATATACTGTAATTGTGAAACACTATTTAGATGGTTTACGCAAAGCGATAAGACGTATTATCTTTGGAAGAAGAGAAGTTAAGGTATTAGGGTTTATTAGTCAAAAATCAGTATGCCTACAATTGTGTTGTCAATTCTTGTGTAATTAGAGTTGAAATTAATCGTACTTAGTTCTCAAACTTTTAGTCGTATTCAGTTTAATTCGAAGTTCATTATGCAGAAACTACTAAAGTGTTATTGTCATGTGTTATGATAATTATTATTACTATTAAGAACATCATGTATTCAAGAAATGGAGACAAATAAATACATAAAAGATTAGAAATGACCATTCATTTGTTGTTGCAGTTTTATTTTGATCTAACGTAAGTCAAAAATATAAATATATGAGCGCTAATTAACATTTTGGATAAGCCAATGGAATATCGTTTTGCTGCAATTTTCATTCTAGCATGCGACTGCAGAAAAAACCGATTGTTGTCATTTTGGCCTCCATGGGTAAAAGCAGTATGGTTGACTGCGAACAAGCCTTCATATTTTTTTGCTTGAGTTATTCGAAACTAGATAAGTCTCGGCTGTTTATTTGGAATAATTGTTTTCCCCCTTTATACAACACATTACTAAATTATTGACCTTAACTATTACTATTGTGTTTATTTCAGAAAAATGATTATAATTTCCTCACTTTTATTCATCAAAATCTACGATACGCGATAGTTTATTATTACTATTGCTCAAACAGGTTCTTTGTAAAACCTTGTTAGCAAAGGGCAAAACAAAGATGTCATGAAAATTTATTATTAATTCACTCCAGTAACCTGAATCAGTGGTAAGTTGTAAGTAGAATGTTTGAAGGAGAACTGGTTAGAAAGTTTGCATTCATATATGAATATGTATGTCATTAGTCATTAATTAATTTCCTAATGGATTAATATTTGTATTTTATTTTCCGTCGAGGTTGGAATTTGCATTGGAGAAAATATATATACGTGTTAGAGTTGAATGGAAGCCGGGTATGAAGTTTCTACTGTTGCTTTTTGCAATTCTTGCTATGCGTTACAAAAGCCATTTTAATATGCGAAAGCGCAGGAACCTGAAATCGTATTTAATTAACTTATACGTTGTATTAAAGCGGCGAATGGTTAAATATTATTGCATATATTACATATTACATTCAGTACGTGTATCAATAAAATTCTGAACTTTATGCAATATACCTATTTAACATTCTCCATTGTATTCCAAAAGGTTCATCTTTTAAATGGAGCAGGTGAAAGTTGTCAAGTAAAACAATTGTTTTGGATGCTTTGTATTGCTACATACAGTTCAGTTAAATAAATTGCTTTTAATCTTCCGCAAAAATAAGCTATTTCGGCGAGCCTTTTTCACAAAATCATGATTTATAGCATAAGAAAAAACTTTTCCAGCTTCTGAAACTTGCCTTTTAGACAAGAAAATAAATACAAAACCATGCACCTATGACCTTTTATTCGTTTGCTATGCAGTTTTTGAGATTTCGATGCATTATGTGTATTAATTATGGGAAAATACACTCGAATAAAGACATCATTATGCATCACTACCACTACCAAATTCCATTAAGTGATGGCAATTCATCCAATTTAATATATTAATATATGCTTTGTATTGTGCATAATTTGACCAACATTTGTACCTGAGGTTTTCGGATTGGTGGGTAATATTTTGCAGAACTAAAACGGTTTTCTTAAAAAAAAACCCTAAGTTCTAACAAATGAGTTCTAACAGACTTTACGAATAGTTATGAATAAAACATAACTTTTGATTAACAGTCCCATTATGAATTGGCATTTATCAAATGACCAGAACATTGATTTTATTATACAAATATGCTATGCTACTGTACTGCTGAATTTTTCAGTAATTATTTAAATGGTAGATTCCGTTTGAATTTTTAGTTTGATTACATGGTGGGACAGCTGCACATTGCTTACGGATGAAGTAGCAATATTGTAGTTTTCTTTAGTTTTAGACAATGGAATATTGTTTGATTCATTGGAAGCGGTGATGTCACATCTAGAGAAACAGCGTAGCAATAAGAGTGATAGCGTGGCAGCTATCAGCAATCACATAAATGAGCAAGGGGCATCGCCGTAGTCTTCAAGTTTCACGTTAGCAGATGCTGCTTAACATAAGATTCAATTTAATTTTGTTAATTTTAGCCAGAAAGATATTATGTATATATACTGTTCTTAGAAAAACAACACATTCCATCAGTAACTGCTTGTTGATAAGTTTGAGGTTAGTTAAAATCTCACATTCCAAACATGAACCATATTGAAGATTCACTTACGCAAACTTTGAAGGGCGAAGGTGAAACCGCAGTAGCAAACATTACGTCTGATCTGAAGGATGGCAAATGTTCAGGTAAACTACTTACGAACGATATTTTACAATACAAGGAAAAACTGTTGCGATCCAACAACTTATTCCAACATTTGAAAAATGTGTAGAAATATTTAACGATTCACCCAGAAGCCCAGAGTCTTCCACAGAATTTGAAGACTCGGAGAGAGAGCTATGTAGGGTTCACGAACCACAAAATTTAAGCTCCAACCATGACATCAATGATAGTCTTATGCTAATTGAGAAGAAAGGAAACAAAGCACTAGCCTTACACGAGGCATTATCGTCAGGCGCGACATCGTTGGACTCCAACAAAACGAGGGCTGTTGAGATGGAAGGTTTGGCAATAGTGAGTCATCATGAAATTACCTAAATAAATAACACAAATAGCTAACATGTGTATAGTAGGATTTGTTTGCTACCGGAAGAATGATTGACAATATTTCCGTTCTAAACGTGTTTTCATAGGCTGATAACATAGTCCAAGAGGTTCTTGCACGGCGTGATACTTTTAAAACATCCGTTCATTTAGCTATAGAATCATTTTACTGCAACCTAATGATTCGCGATGATCCGTCCCTAAGGTACGTAAGCGCCACGATCACATCGTTTATTACATACGTACTTACTTTTTATTTTTCATATTTCAAACTATTTTTAACGTAATAGGTACATTCCATTCGCGGTATTCTCCGAAAACACAGTTCTAGCAACTAACAATTTAGCAAAGTTTTCGGGAATTGAAGTTAAACAGTCGAAAAAATTAGCTTTATCTCTTTGCCCTTCGCTTAAGCTTGTTCCACTTTATACGTTAAAACCGGAAGTTGTCGTATCTCAAATACAGGAAATTTTGTATCCGTACACAAAAAAATTTAAGATCCAACTCAAGAATTTCATGGTTGATTTGGAGGTAACATTTACACTATATATCACCTCACCGTCATACCTAGATGCCGTGAATATTATTGATGTAGTGGAATCTTTGAGAAAGAGTGTAAGCGATAAAACTGGACTGCCAACAAGTGCAGGTGATATTACTATTCTATAAATTATAACGTAAATTTTTACGTGATATCCAATTAAATTCCTTTCATGCATCAAATAGGGGCAGCGTCCACAGCTCTATTGGCAAAATTGGCCAGCTTAGTGAAACGACCGAATGGCTTCCACTACATTCAGCCAACGAAGGCTGCTGAAGATACTTTCTTGCATGGCTTACCCGTAAGCCAATATTGTGGTGTCTCAAAAGACGTCGAAGCAATCTTGACCGGTCTGGAGATTTATACAACTAAGGACATATGGACAAAGCGAGCAACTCTATACCAACATTTAAATGCAGCTACTTATCGACAACTAATTGGTGTTTGTCTAGGGGATCATCTTGAATTTCCCAGTGCAATGCAGTGCAATGCGACTCCGCGTCAGTGGCTTTACAACTCAAGAAACAATGCTGAACTGAAAAAAGTGTGTTTGCGCTTGGTGGGCCACCTGGAAAATCACCTCAAATCAATAGAACAAGGCGGGAAAATGTTTGTCATGGAAATTATCACTCCGCAGACCATGTATAAGACCAGAGGCTATAGCTTGATTAATGCCACAAATGACAGTACGGAGATTGTCAAAATAATTCTTTCCCTGTTGGAAAAGTATCTTGCCGAGAAACCAAGAGTAGTAATCAAGCACATTCGACTTTCGGCTACTACTTTAGAGAATATGTCAACAAAATATAATAATCCCTCATCAAATCGTAATATTGAAGTAGCAACTGCTGAACAGAGAATGGACCACGGTGAGCATGTAGGAAAACAAAATCAAAGGAAGGAGGGCCGGGAAGTTACTCGAAGACGTGGCCCGAAAGAACGTCCTGTCCAAAACACAGTTCCGGCTACGTCTGATGCGATGATACCAACACCAATATTCAAAATACCAGCAAGTGTTGGCACTGAAAATCGTGATTTGCCGCGAAGATTCTTATCCGTACGTCGGCGTCCGTATCGTGGGCGAAAACCGAAACCGTACAAATTTCGTTGCCCAAACTGTGACATCAAAATGAAATTTGTCGTCGCTAAGGTAGGGGAGAAAATGATGATCAAGCATGTTAATCAGTGCTTGTTTCAAACTTTTCCACATTTGCTGAGTCTAAAAGAACCAATTAATATATTTGCTGGTATGTCCTAACGAAAAATCAAGGGATCATATTTCTTGTAAATATGCGGTATGAATGATATAAGTTGTTCAACTGTGGTAACCAAGAATTGTATTGTATCTTGTAGAAAAATAAATGGGTTATATATCTATGTAAATTGTAATTAATTGCTGTGTTTTGTTCCCTTTTTATTTCACATTTTACAGAGCACTGACTTTATCCCATTTTGGTAATTTACGCAATGACTAATGACCAACAAAGATAATAACATTAAATTACAAAAGATTATTTAAAAATGAAACTATATGCTAGCAGATTCAACGTGTTTTGTTTAGAAGTGCAGATGATTAGCTTTTTGGTGATTATGAAATCGTAAGAACCCGGATCTATGAATGACAGGTTACCGTATTAAGCAACCGTCAAAAGCAAGACTAGTTAAAGGCTGCAGCTTTAGCTGAAAGCCTTTTCTGGGAACCCGCTAGAATCTAATCTGCGCCTGTAATCATGATCGTCATCGTGATCATGACCATGACCATGACCATCTTAC
>JAHZNA010005276.1:0-12604 GCA_027743935.1 Sinodicranocentrus sp. ZH6 | reverse complement strand
AACAGAAGATATGGCCGAAAACGGAATTATTCTGGACTTCGCAAAAAGAATGGTATACATCCAAGGACGAAAACATATACCATTCATGGACAAAGAATTAATACGACTATCAAGCATTGAACCAAACTGTAAAGTTAAACCACAGGCAGTTCGCTCTGCAGAAACTACGGTTCTAGAACCCGGATTTTGTACAATGGTACTATTGGACAACCCGAGTAACGCTAAAATTGAGGACATGATCCTGGCATCAAAATTAGAATCAATGACGGATCCTTACTTGGTCCACCTAGATCAAACGGTGTGTTATTTTCACAATAAAACACCAACAACTCAAATTATACACCAAAACCAGACCATTTTCATACCAAACACTATTCATTACAAGCCGAGGTATTATCCATCGCTGACAATTACAGAAGAACAAGTCACAGAGGCCATAAACCCTGAACTGGAAGAAAATTTTCGAAATAGAGTAAAAGCACTAATACAGGAATATTCCAACATTTTCCACTCACCAGGGGACCCCTTACCTGAAGCGGATGTAATTTGCGAACCAATAAAATTGAAACCAGGGACAGTTCCTATAACGCATAAACCTCACCGAATGTCAGAATGGGAAAGGACTCAAGTAAATCAATATTTTGACCAACTCCTACAACAAGGGATAGTACAAGAGGTCGAAAGTGAATGGGGATTCCCGATAGTATGTGTAAAAAGTGGACACCACACTTCTACTGGAGAAGTATCGTCTAGAATATGCGTTGACCTTCGTTCGCTTAACAAAGCAGTATTAAAACCATCATATCCACTCCCTAATAGCGACGCACTACTAGACCAACTCCAAGGAGCTATGTATTTCTCAGCCCTTGACCTTTCTAAGGGATATCACCAACTAAAACTGGCAGCCGAGGACATCGGGAAACTAACCGCAGTAACGGAAGATAGGACTGTTACATACACCAGGCTACCATTTGGTCTATCATATTTTACAAACAGATTCGAAGAGTTTGTGTAATCTATCTAGACGACATAATTGTAAAATCAACAACTCTTGAAGAACACATGGATCACCTGAAAGAAGTTTTTGAAGTAGCCGAACGGAGAAAGTTAAAACTCAATGCCAAAAAATGCACTTTTGTACATACTCGTTTGAAAGTTCTTGGACATATGGTTAGTGCAGGCAGCTTAGAAGTGGTGGAAGCAAAAACTAAGGTTATTGCAGATCTGCCGCCCCCAAATTCTATTAAACAGCTTCAGAATTTCTTAGGAATGGCGAATTACTACCGAAAGTTTGTTCCTAATTTCGCTGAGCACAGTAAACCGTTGACCGATTTACTCCACAAAACGAGCCCATTACAATGGACACCTGGATGTCAAACGGCTTTCGACACACTAAAAAAGGCTCTTACGAATCCACCGATTCTAGCCCTCTTCGACCCAAAGAAAGAAATCCATTTACACTGTGACGCGAGCTTCCATAGTTTGGGTTCGTTAATTGTTCAACCTTATGAAGAAGGTCATAGAGTCATTGCCTACGCAAGTAAGAAATTTAACCCAGCACAACTTAACTATTCAACTGTAGAGAAGGAATTCTACTCAGTATACTGGAGTGTTAAACACTTTCAACATTACCTTTACGGACAGACGTTTACGGTCGTAGTTGATCATAAACCAATTATTCAAGCTAAATTTGCCACCCGAATATCTACCAATCGTCGACTTTGTCGATGGAGCGTTGAACTCTCTGAATATGACTACAACCTTATTTATCAAAAGGGAAAGAAACATATCACAGCAGACGCTCTAAGTAGACTCTCCTTTGAGGATCCACCCAAGGATGACACAGAAGATTGGCCCCTACCCATGCTTACATTATTGTCAGAAAGCATACAGGAATTACAAAAACATGATGGGTTTTGTAAAGGGATTCTTCAAGAACTACAAGAATTAGACAATGAGGAAGACGAACTAAATAGGGATATTAAAAGAGACAACATTCCGTACGAAATTATTAATGGGTCATTATATAACATAACCCAAATATATCCCAGGCTAGTTATACCCAAAATCCTGAAACAAGATATGCTACAATCATCTCATGATACTATTCAAAGTGGCCATCGAGGGTTTGAGGCGACTTATAAGAAAATCGCAAGCAAATATTTTTGGCGAAATATGAAGAGGGATATTTATAGATACATACAGTCCTGCCACATCTGTCAACAATCCAAACGACCCATTAGGGCTCCACAAGGACTAATGGGGGAAATACCATTTAAAGAAATTCCTTTTGCGTTAGTAGAAATTGACTTCTGCGGGCCAATAAACCCCTCAGGGATTAACGGGAATAAACACATATTGGCTGCAATAGAACCATTCAGTAAATATGTAGAACTAGCAGCCACTAAAACACAGACAGCCACAGAAGTGGTAGATTTCTTGATTACACACGTAATAACAACTCATGGCTGTCCTCAAGTAATAATATCCGACCGAGGGACTTCTTTCATGAGCGAGGTCACAAAAAACTTGTTACGAAGACTACGAATCAAAGGAAAGCATTCAACTGCCTACAATCCTCAACACCAAGGAAGTGTAGAAAGAACAAACTCGATAATTTAATCAATTTTACGTACATTTTTGGAGTCATACGAACACGAGAAATGGGACCTTATGATTCCATGGGTTAAGTACGTTATAAATACGACCACCCAAAATTCTACAGGCGTCACTCCGTTTGAAATAATTTATGGTAGAAAACCAATATCAATTATGGATTTTGATCTAGGACAAGTCGACAACAGGTCAAGAATAGAACAGATCCATGAATTGCCTAAACTACGACGAATCGTTAAAGATAGAATTAACCACCGGCGCCAAAAAATTAAGCGACAGTACGACAAAAACCGCAAGGTTCACCTATATGAAATAGGAGACATGGTTCTGATCCTAAATCCAGCAATTCCTGCGGGACAATCAAAAAAATTCGTTTCAAAATGGTCAGGATTAGCTTATATAAAAAGCAAACTGTCAGACCTTACGTACGAGATCATGTATCCCGAAACGAACCAAACGCAATATATGAACGTTAAAAGGATGAAGCCATATTATACTTGCAAGCTAGAGGATGACAGCTCAGATGACGAAAATGTGATCTTAGATGCAGAAGACTTCAAGGACTCATTATCTAAATTACAAGAATTTCGGGATCAGCACCCACAATCCTGGAAATCAATGCTTATACGCTATAAAATACCGATAGTAGACATAACTCAAAAAACGGAAGAAGATCTTAAGTATGAAACTAGTGGACCGCTAACCATCACGTATTACAAGGAACTCAGTTTTGAAAAGATTAAGGGCTTCAATTATGAATTCGGAGCTTTCCAATTAATAATTGAAGATCACAAAGCGATCATAAACGAAATAGGATCAGATTTTGTTAAAACTAACACAGTAGATTTACCTTCCAAATTGAAAGGAAGTAGATATATACAGCTTCCAGAGCCCGAATACGCGCCGAATACGTTTTTGAGCATTATTAAAATGGTTACCAACTGTCCAGAAGATACGCTGTATAAAATAGGATATTTTTGGGGTTGGCAAGAGCAAAAATCTAAATCTCTACCTGATAATCTTCGTTTAAATTGTCCACTAAATTGGTTTCTTGCTATTTCAACAGGATATAGTATGATATCCGATATAGCAAAAAGCCTCGAAAGGATTGCGATAAAATCATTAATATCCAATTTAAGGCGGTTAAATAAACTAACGGAAGAAGATATCTCCCTGATACTTCAGATCTTACACGGATATGTGGATTATCATATTCAAGATATAAAATATAAAAAAATTACAAAAGGACCTACATTAGAAATCCTTGATCCAAATGAATCGGAGTCCGACGACGAAGATCTCGACGTCGGAAACGTAGGTACTACAGCTAGTATAAATATGACATACCCGGAGACTGAGGAGTCAGTTTCTCATCCGAACTCAAACTCTGAACAGTTCCAGACTTCCAACCTCAGCATAGAAAGTTTACCGTCAATACGGTCTACAAACCCCTCACAATCATCCAACAAACAACTAGTACCTCGACCCAATTACTCCAACATACAACCTTTTGAGCAAGGACAGGGCTCACTGAGCCAGATTTCCTCTTTCCCGTCCAATTCAGTTTACCCCCACGCAAGTGTTAGTACGAACAGTGGTCCAAACCTTACTGGTAGCTACACTTTTGGGAGTGAAAATCTTGAGCCTCCAAATACTCCTATAGAAGAGCGGATATCCCCAGAAAATATAGAAATAAGATCTTTTCAACAAAACTTACAACCCGGACGTCCAAGACGAATCATTCGACTACCCCGAAGGTTTGACGATTTTCACCTTTACTAGCGATCAGCCATGCTACGCATGTTGTTGAAGGGAGTAGTGCTGTTCTTAGCCATCTACTCAACAATGACCCTTGAACCTAACCCAGCACCAACAACAGACATGTTGCAGGAAAGTGCGGAAGTCCAAGTTTTTTCAGGGGCTCACCTTGAAAAAATTGATACAATAGTATATACGGGCGAAACCGCAATTATCTTTGAATATCCTCTAGTACCAGCTAGACCTAAATTAATACCAAACCGTGTAAATTGTTCCGGGATCAGACCCGTGTGTCAAATGTTTTTTAACCTACAATTAAACATTAAGCAGATTGACACTCTTTTGAATGAACAAGCCAAAACAATGAAAAAAACGCCCAAAAATCAGTTACTAGGTAAACGAGTAAAAAGATATGCCCTTTTTGGAGCCCCACTCCCAATTATTGGTGACATTGACCGAGCCCTCTTCGGAGTGGCTACCGAAAGTGAGCTGGCAGAATTTACAACAGGTCAGAAAAGCATGAAAAACGAGATCGATTTAATCCGAAAATATATTGAAAAGGATCATGAACATGCTTTCCACCAAGTAACAGAGTTAAACAACTTCAAAAGGGTTATGAAAGATTCTCTCAAAGAAATCGTAGAAAGAATGAAGAATACTACCTATTTACTGGACAGCCTAGAACATGAGATGCTTTTTCTACCACTATTCGCAAATCAGGAAACTTTGATGCTTATACACCATTTAGTAAGTTCCAATGCAGAAAAGGAAGTTAAAACTGCCTGCCTACAACGCCAACTATCTCCGTTGTTAATTAAACCAATGGAGTTAGGCTTAGAAATAATGGATGTAGTCCATAACCTCCTTCCACATAATTTAACGTTTGCTATGAATCCATTCGATTACATGGCGTATTATTCTGAGAAGTTAGTAACATGCAAAATTAATGACAACAACATTGAAGTAATACTTTCTCTACCAATTCGACCGCTAGAAGAACGTAATATTCAGATTTACAAAATCATCCCAATCCCACTTGCATTCCGAGGTGCTACGTATACTCTCCAAATTAACAAGCCATTAATCGTCCACTCAAGAGAATTTACTTGGCCCATCTCGGATTTAGATGCCTTACAGTGCGGCCTGTTCAAAGGAAAATTGTGCCGACTACCGGTGCAAATGACGGTTAAACCATTAGGAGATCGTTGTTTGACCTCAATTCTCCGCGGAGGACATCATACGAACTTTGAAGTTTGCAAATTTAATATTGAGAAGCACACTGAAACAATCATTACAATTATTGATAAACAACAGATGTATTTAACGCACCCGAAAGAGGGGACCCGAATCATGTGTTCTCAACGAAACAAGCAAACCAAAAAACATGAATTTATAGACTCCGCTAGAATCCAAAACCTCAAAATAGGAGCTACCAAATTGTTTTTGCCCTGTAATTGTCACATAGATGGAATTCATCTTCCGGACCACTATCATACTTTTCCATGTGCTTCCGGTAAATCAGTCATAAAGAAACATATTATACCTCCGCAACTAGCTCCCTACCCCATAATATTGCCACCGGCTACAGGCCAAGAACTCTTTCCCAGTATACAATTGCAGAATCTAACCATGGATCCAAACTTTGATCCATTTTCAAACATAACCTTCAAACCACCACCAACGTTACCTCACTTTCGGGATTATAATGTTCCAGATATAATGGAATATCACTTCATCAGCCTAAATTTCCTTAATACTCTAA
Source organism: Sinodicranocentrus sp. ZH6 (assembly GCA_027743935.1). Lineage (NCBI taxonomy): Eukaryota > Metazoa > Arthropoda > Collembola > Entomobryomorpha > Entomobryidae > Sinodicranocentrus > Sinodicranocentrus sp. ZH6. Next base: position 6,468 of record JAHZNA010005276.1, on the reverse strand, counting down.
TAAGCCTCGCCCCGTGGATAGCAATCGCCATCCTCACCTATTTTGTTCATAAGCTATATGTCACCATTGGAGTTTTACCAAAATTTCCATTTGCAACGGCATCACCATATGATCAGACTACCCCAAATTGCTCTTTCCCTACATACTTAGAGGTGATATTAATGATCACCTTTGTTTATATCTTAATTGTGCTAATAATATTTACAGCAAAACACTTTCGAAATATCTACCGACGATGGGGAGCAAATCTTAGACAAGATACAGAGGAAGCACCGGCTCTTGCAGAAATCCCATTGCGCATTATTAACCGACGCCCGACTAGACCACCTCCACCAAGACCAGGATACAATTTGCGACGCGAAGTGTTTTCTCCATACCCTGACATACCTCTCCTAACAAATCTGCCACAAGTCCCAGTTGATTTAAATGCATGGCCAGACTCCCCACAAACGACAGGCAGAAGGGTGGGCCGGAATGGCATTGATAACCTAGACAGATCAGCCACCTTCACTGTAAACTCCGCAAACCATAGTTCTAGACCAAAAGCAGCAGCTCTTTCTCGAACAAACAGACCCTCAAGATACGAAAATATCGAAACAGTCGATATTCTCCAAGCAGCTTTCAGCGAATAAACAATAAAATGGCGAACCACACCGACCTTTTTTGCTTAGCACCTGAATTTTTTAAAGCTTACGCGACTGCAGAAATCTCTAAGCTTACACATCATCCCATAGGCTTCCTCCATCAAAATTTACCGTCAACTAAAGAATGGGAAGAGGCTTATCAACTCTATAAAAACCACCTTGAGGAACACATTGGGTTCCTTACCTTTCTACGCTTCTATTGTGGAGCGGTCCCACCAGAAAATCGAGCCAACAACATCACATTTGACGAATACTCACAAAATCACACGTCAGATCTTTCCAAAGTAATTACCATAGTAGGATGCCCCTCAACAAAATTACCAAACGCAATTTATTGTATGTCTACAGAAATTCTATTCCAAACCCTCTTACTACCAGTAAAGTACAACAACAGCACATTTCATGACTTATTGGGGTATCAACCTACCGGTAGCGAGATACCGGTCATTAAAGAAACGATTCATGGAATCTATAAAAACCATCTTAATAAAAGCGATGTCATGCGTTCAATGGGAAATAATCTGTTCGAAAACACGGTGGCGAAACAACAGTACGACCTAGTATTCTATCAATATGCGACTCTCGATTTTCGGGTAAAAAACGAACTCATTCATATAATCCAATTACAAGCCACGAAAAGCGTTGACATGGTTACGTTTCTCAGACGATTAGAAGAAGAAATTAATACTCACTGCCCGGATCGTATGTTCTTTATGCGCTATCTTAAAGAAGACGTTCGGGATGTTCTCAACTTTGGCAGAATTGTACAATTCGATGTTGCGGAACAAATTATCCAAAGTCTGTCTTATTTACAGCCTGATATGGAAATAAGGTTTACTCCTAGAGACATATTGGCCCTTATATACGAAATGATCCCGACGCTACCAAAATTTACTCGACGACAAAAAAGCCCACTATTAAAGAATCTTGGTAATCAAGAAAAGCCCGAAAAACCCATATTTATACGACCAGGCTACACCCCAGTGGATAACATCTTAACCCATCATTTGATGGAAGCTTCCTTTTCACGATATCGATCTACTTATTCTTTATAAACAGACTGGAAAGCCGAAGGAACAGTACCGCCTGCATTACCCATCTACCCAAACCCACCAACCTTGAATTACCGATACCAACCATCCAGTCAGTCTCGTCCTACGACGACACAGGAAAATCAAGGACCATCCGAAATCACATGCGAAGAGTGCGAAATCCAGAAAAAATATCCACAACAAATTCCTCCAGGTAACCAATTAACCTGTCAACCATCGTCAACCACTCCATTCACGCCCCCACAAAACTCATCAACATTTCAAACTAGGCCAACCTACCTACCAACACCTTACTTACGATCTACATTGGCCAGAAGAAACCGATGGGATTCACATCCGGAGATGTGCTCACTTAATACCCCACGGCCGGACGTAAATCAAATAGAGGAAAACGACACGACCATTGTGTTGTACACTCCAGATCCAAGAATGTATGATATGTCAGAAATCATACGAAGTGAAGAACTGGAATTATAAATAAAAACCTTACAACAAATCAACGTAGTGGAATATCAACCCTATAGCAATAGCCAATATGAAAATTGAACATAATCTAGCAAAACCAGGAGCAAACAAGAAATTTAAAATCACTTTTGAGCAGCAACAAACCAATCTTATTCATCTACAACTCCCCAGCCCTCCGACTTCCCTCAACTGGCATATAGTAATGTCAATGTGCCAATATCGTGTGGAGGAATTTTTTAATGAAATGCCATATTATGAGATCGGCTATGATCAACATTTGAAATTTCTCTCGCATATGTTGACAGTCCTTTACGATAACGGAGTCAAAATTTGGATCTATCCTCGTCCACAACCAATTGAATACTTTCCATGTTATCATCCTACGCAATGTTATGACGAAGCCGATCCCAGCCACACAAATGCAAATAATCATGACGTTTTGGTTAACAACAGTATCACAATTGATAATGGAAGGACTAACAATCTTTTAATGGAATAATTCCACCCAGAAAATCTTTTCATGGAAAATTTTCAAACCTATTGAATTTTGCTACTAAAGTTAACCAAGCATAACATTTCCAATCTAGTTCTACTTATTCGCAAATCTTGTTCGACAATATCTCCCAGCCCCTGAAAATTTTATTTATTAACTTTATCCTCCCAAAAAACTAACAAATGAACCGAATTCCTTTTCCTAATATAGATATAACACATTAGATGGAGGAACATTAAGGAAGTCATATTTACGAACCCCATAAACGAAACCGACTGAAGAGGCAGATCGAAACCGACCCTACAAGATGAAAAATGAGAATAGATCCATACAATGACGAAGTTCTTCCCGATTTGAAGGGCCAAATTACCGTAACGAAACAAATCCAACAAAAATACTGGTTTCTTATCAACCCCCCACATTCTCTTCTTACTACAATCCTTGAAACCGAACTAAAACCATATTCTACCCATAACCGAAACTATCCCCTTATCGACCAAATACTGAGTATCCAAAATCACCTGAACAGCATAAAACCTGGGCATCCAAAATACCAGACATGGCTAGAAGGGGCTAGCTATTTCTTCTCTAAATGTCATAACAAAGGGATAAAAATATTTGCAAGAGAAAAAATTAGCAATGGCGTCAAGCCTTAGTGCCGACCTGATCGAAATAGTCCCAAGTACTGTTGATAACAGAATTACCATCACAGCAGAAATTGAACAACAATATTTTTTCTTCATTGTGCCACATCCAGTATTACTTGAGAGAGATCCAGACCAAAATCCCGCCAATATCTCTCTTTTAGACCAAATCCTATTAACCCAAAATGAGATAAATAATCTTCAAACTACGGACCCAACATATGACTTTTGGCTAGACATCGCATCCGAAGAATTTACCGGATGGTACCAACAAGGAATTAGAATTGTCGCTAGGCGCCGATTTTACTGAAAATGGCAAACAAGGACGAATCCGCAAGAAAAAAACAATACCCCTTAATAAACCAAAAAAAAACAAAGAGAATTTCAATACACTCTAAAAATCTTCCCCTCAAGATTAGTACACACAACCCGGACCGATCGAGAACTTATTAAAAGGGCACAAGAAATTTTAAATCATTCATCACCCTCCCATCCAGATTATCTAGATTTACAACTGCAGGCACATGATACAATCTTTTATATCAAAAAAAATTATGGAGTAATTATCCACCTGACCCCTAGAACGACTGAAGCAAAACTATTTAACTCAGCAGCACGACATCCTAAACATGGAAAGGAAGAGCGAGAGAAAATCTAAATAAAAGCATAAAAATTACCTAACTGATTCTTCTCTCCTTTTGATTTTTATTCCTAACCAGATATGATGAAGCCATGGAGGAAAAGTTTCCTGGAGGCAGCCACAATCTTCAACAAGGATGTTCAACATCAATACAACATTACCTTGTCATTTAAGCACCAGCCTCCACCCCACATTCTTTATTTGATTCGCCACATCCTTTTACTGTTAGAGCACATATACAACAGACTGGATTCAGCATATCCTGACTATTACCAAGGACTGCTTGACTAACGATCGATCTTTATTCGCCTTAACATGAGGTATCCCATAAAGATTCAATACAACGGGAAATGAAGAAGGAATTCATCTAAAAGGTACAGAGAGGTTCATTTAGATTTTAGTAAAAACTAATGCATGGGTAAATATTTAAACATAAGATCTAAGCTCATAAATAAACAAAGAAGACTGACCGTAGGAAAAAGACAACTCACTCCAATTTAAGTGAAACTGTTTACAAACAGTTTAATGGAAACGACTAAAAAAAGGGGATTCAATTATAGCGATGTATGAAGTCAATTTAATTAGTAATTTACCATGAAAACTCAGCAACATTAACACTACCAGATGTTTATTACAGTCCATTAAGCATCAATAGTTATCAATAAAGCCACTCATTTATGTTTCACGTTCTTCTCTTTATCTCTCTTTGCTACTTTAAAAAAAATAATAATAAAAAAATATAGATAAAACAAACCATACATAACCACCGAATTCAAACAGAGTTGCCTATGCTAATATCAAACTCAACATTTAAAACTTAATAGCTAGAGATTTTCTCGGCCCCAACATAAACTTGTTTTAATACAAAATAAAGGAGAAAAACAACAATCTTATACGAGCAACTACCTACCTTAAAAAAAAACACCGGAAACAATAAAACAACCAGCACATGTTTCATCAACAACTGAATATTCAAATTTAGAGTTTTCCGTGTTTCAACTACGGGGAGTGAATGCCCCAAACACCACACAACACCACTAGCAATGTATAACAACACATGCGGCTATTGCTCTCGGCATTTGTCTCCCTTGTCACGCTAAATCTCTATTTTGAATTTGCACCTCTTTATTAAAATGAATCATGAATGCCACCATAAGCATAGTTTAAAGTCAAACCTGTTCATGAAATTTAAGAAACAAAATTTGACTATTCTTTCAATCAGCTACCTGAGCTTATACCTAATTCACCCGATTTAAGAATGTTTATTACAATGTAGTTCATAAACAAGAAAATTACCAATTACGTTTTCCCAGGATAACCTCTTCTAGGTTAGCCAGGAACATCGTAGCCGAAACCCTCCCTACAAACAGCAAACTTTGTTATCATTGAATACCACATGGGTTAGGGACAGCGAAATTTTCTGGCTTAGGCGTACACATTAAGTCTTTTTAACTAATAAAATTAAAACCTACATTAAACCTTACAAAGCCCACGGTTTTGATAAACGGAGAGACAGACAGACTTAGGGCATTTATACCCATTTGATTAATCTGATCAGATATGGATCATTTTAAGTTAACAAAACTATCTATGCCTAAGAACAAAGTGACCTTCATAATCGAGTTTTTACAAACGTGTGGACCAGCACCATAAAGACTTATTCGCTTTAAAATTATTGCGGATCTTGAAAAGATATCCCGGGATAATTCTTCATTATAAGAACCACTAGACACAAGTAAGAACAATGCATTTCTTACTTGTAACATATTGCCAATTATTTATAAACGACGAATAACAAATGAGGTCATACTACATGTACGGTACCCCTACACTTCTACTCAAAAAATTTTAGACATATTGCAAACAAAAACGACGATAGAAATAAATAAATTGGACTGCATCAATCAATCAATTTAAACTGCATGAAAAAGGTTAAATGGAACATAAAGGTGCCTCATGTCATTGCACGAATTAAACTCCATACAAAACTACCATTGTACATTCCCTCCCTCGACATTCCTGACGACGACCTGACCCTAATATTTAAATTTTGGAACATAAACCCGCTTAATTATGCTTAAATGTATAAGCTATAAGCTTAAATAAAATAAAATAATACTCCAAAAAAAACACTGATTGACAGTGAAGATCCTTTTCATTCCACTAGTTTTGCAGAACAATATCAGTTTTAGATTAAAAAATTAGAAACGAAGCAATTTGTATTTATACTGAAGTGGGATGGTCGAGTAATTTTACATAAAAAACAATATCCTCTGAGGAATCACATAAGGCCGGATTAGAAAATTTCGTAAACTAAATACTCCCGCATTACTATAGGTCTTTACTTTGAATGCCCTGTTTACTAGGGCTCCATGGTTTTTAACACAGTCCTTCGAAACAGTTAAACTGAATATTTATTGAAATATTTGAGACGGTACTCATGGTTGACATTTAAAAATAAAAATTCGTTTATTCTCGAGCTTTCGATAGATTGCCTCTATCCTCTTCGGGAGAAATCAGTAACAATATT
>JAHZNA010005275.1:0-17523 GCA_027743935.1 Sinodicranocentrus sp. ZH6 | reverse complement strand
CTCTCTCTTTTTTTCACTCAACGCTCATGATACTTTTCCCCTTCTTTGTTTACACTATGCAAAACATTCTAGTTCCGTAGACACGTCTTTAAAACTCATAATTACACATTTAGGACGTAATGAAGTGTGAATCAGTAAGCTGGTGCATTTGTATATATGTAAATCTGGATAGGGTAAAAGCAAGAATAAGTTAAATGAGTGTTCTTACCTTTGAAGGTGTACCCACATGAGCCAAAGAGACACTGTAGCAGGAGGACTAGTGCGATGCAGAACATGTTGTAGAGAGGTGAGTCCGGGAAAATGCGGTACAGAGGGATTCACCGCACCACCGCATACAGCATAATCCGTCTGGACAAGTTATCACGTAAAATTATCGTCACTCCTCTGCAACATTTTTGTCAAAAGGAAAACATTGGAGTGGAGTCGGAGTAAGGGATTATTAGGAACTGCATTTTCAGTTCAGGAAGCAGCTTCAAGAAGTAGACGGAGAAATAACCCGTTATTTGTATTTACACATAACCGAAGAAAAATATCCGCTCTCTTGGTGTATTGCTGTCGTTTACTGGCTCATTGGCAGCAAAGGACCCTGTTTTTTATAAGGAAAACACAATTCTACTACTTTCTTGCTTCCTGCGAACTGTCTGCTTCCCTTCATGGCTCAAACTGACAAGAAAATATAGATTTCCCTGCGTTTTCTTCACGCTCAGTTGAGAATCGCTCCTCACATTGATGGAAGACTGGATTCCCGAAACCTAAATAAAGAGGAGCCCGTTGAAAATCATTATTAGTAACACGTTCATACTGCCACGCTCTACTAAAAGAATTATATTTTGCGAATCCACAAGCTCATATATCCGCTCACATATTATCTACCACCTTTACTCAAGATCTTTGAATATATCAAGTAGAGTCAATTTACTTGGTTCACCGGGTGTGAAACTAGATATTCGCTATGGCCATGCTCTTTTCAACATGTTTACGGCGCGATAAAAACACAGATTCCCCGACTAATATTCTTGCTAAGATTTGCTGCACACGCTTGCTTAGCCATGAGCTACTCATTCTCCAACAAGAATGCCCCTAGTCATTGGAGGTTTTGACTTCTTTGGAGCTATTGGAGAAATCTTCTATCAGATCAATTAGTGAAAGATGGACAATCACAGAGAAAATTTTAATGAGTACATATCCAAATCAGGATAGTTGATAATTTAGGTACCTACTTATGCGCTGCCGTTCCCTAACTGCTTATTCTATTGAGACGCTATATAAATGTAACAAAGACTCTAGCTAATATTCTAATGAGGACTTAGTTAAAAACCTTAGTTGGCCCCTGTGCCACTGTTTGTGTGCAGATTTTTATTTTACTTTTTCAATGAGATGTTCCCTTTGAAGGAAAGGTATTGTGATTTTGAGCACTTTTTTTATTATACGAAATGTAGAAGCCAGAGAAAAGAAACTGTGCTCCCTCGTCTTCCTTCCGTTCACTTCTGCTGATGCCCGGTACTTTTTATTTTATTTTTCTTTGAGCCACACTAGTCCGTGGTCTGCTGGTGATGGTCGTAGTAATATTTTGTTGTAGCAGAAGCAGTAATATAGTTGCTTTGATACTTCTGGAAAAAAATACATGAAAACGTCGACCCGAGCCGACACAACCACTTCCCACACGACTCGCTCCAATTGTCCACTAACTCCAAGTCGGATTGGTCTGTACGTGAGCTGACTTTCTCCAACAGTGTAGGCATCAAACTTGTTCTGATAGAAATGCTACTACAAAAAAGTTTTTTTTTCTAGTATTCAAGTTGTGGTAGCACAGGTCGTAGTCGCCCTGTTGTAATATGCATCAAATCAACTATTTGAACCAGAAGACTTGATACTCTACCACCAGTTACAATGCTAACAGCACCGATAATAGTAGCAATATAAGTAATTGAAGTTGCTGCACCTATAGTAATCCTAATACAACCGCATAGTGCTCACTCCACAAATTTCACTTTTTTTCTTCTCCATTTTACTTCCTTTTCCATGATTTTTATTTATTTTTAGTGTAAAACACATTCCCTCTCTTTTTACCCTTAGGTCGTCACTTTCGATTCTGATCTAGTTTGTGAAGTTGGTTTCTCTCTTTTTTTGCTTATTCTACCAAAAAAAGCTTTCATTTTATGATTTTTACTTGGGTCGCCTAATGGCAAACTGGTGGTGGAAGAAAGTTAAGAGAGGGAGAGAGAGAAATTGTAAAAAATGAAAACGACTCATTCCTTTCTCAACATTTTGCTCGTGAATTTTACCAGACCTATACTTCACTACTGTTGCTCATTTCCTATGATCAAACGTTATGATTCCTTGACTTGACAGTCGCCTACTACTAGACCGTGCAGCATCCACACAAGTTTTGCGTTTATAGTGCTGTTCGTTCATGCAATAGCCATTAGGCTCTCATTTCACATACAACACAAAAAAACATTGGAATGTTACTTGGGTGAATGTACATTTTGTGGAATACCAGTGGCAGGAGACCAACTAACATTTTTTATATAGACTAGCAATGTGAAAAGTAAGGTTTTTAAACTCCAAGCTCACGGCTCCTTTCTCCTCCAGCAATTCTCTTTGCTTCATGCTTTTTTTCGTCAATCGAGTAAAGCCAACTTTTCAACAAAGCCAAGGAGGCTTTGTTTCTGCGAGGAAGAATGATTTTTAGGCTATGTACAACGCAACGTGGAGATCACATCCAGCGGCTACTTTTATGGACTGCTGTTTTTTTTCTCCCCAACTAGCACGAGTTATAAAGCGATCTATACAAAGGAATTTTAATATAAGAACAAGATGGTTACCTCTACATGTGTCCGTGTCTCTCACACCATGAGAAGTCTAAAAAGAGGAAAAGAATGGTACTGCGTTGGCTTCCATTTTTTTCTCCTTTCCTTCAATCCTCATTCGATTTCTGACCACTTGCTCATTGCTTGAATGGCTAGTTAGCTTCCGCCTTTCAGATTGTTCGTAGGGTGAGCACGTTTTTGCAACTTGTCTGAAGTCCTATATATGTCAGTCTCTTTGGACTCGGAGTAGGCAAACAACTGGGAAAATGACTAATCGTTTTAGTGAGATGTTTCACTATAAAACCCGGCTTTAATGTGCGCCACAATTGTATATGTATAAGAGTTCAGAGGTATATTTTCCATACGTACATTCCATGACATTCTTTTCTTCCGTTTTTCTTTTTTCCCCACTTTTTCTACAAGATACCTCGTTCTGACTTGAAGCAATTTTCACACACTCTAAGGAAGGAAACCTTCATTCTGCATCTTTCATATGAAAATTCTCCTGCTTGCTCTTCTATCAACTTCACTCTCCTACTATTTGTTTTTTTTACTCTACGAGGTAGTTTCTCTATTTCATAATATATGTGCTGAAAGCCACTACCACCACAAGCCCAAAGTCCTTCGCTGTTACTACTACTGGTCCAGTGAACTGGGTCAGTTCGATCGAAAACTGGTCTCTTTTTCAGTTGGCACTTGTACACACTCACAAAAAACACTTGCCAAAAGGAGGAGGAAAAAAGAATGAATGAATTGAGTGGAGATGGGGCTAGTTGAAAGAAAAAGGTTGTAAGAGGAGTGTTCTTACTCACATTGTCTCGATTGGCCCCACAATGCGTGAAAATGATGGCCCTGTGGCAATGATGCTAGTAAGAAACCGTCGCCTCGCTTTGATGCACCATAACTGGCAAGCGAATAACAACAAATTTAACGAGACAACCAGTGGGGACGATGATAATGATAAAACATATTCCGCTTTCTGCTTGCAGCTCTCTTCTCTTCTGGTAATATGGATTTTAGAAATAAAAGTGTTCCACTGCTGGTGCTGCTGGACGGAATCCACCGTACTTGTGTAGGTTCTCTCATTGAGTGTCAGCATTGCATTGGCTCCTTTCAAGCAATTTCCTCGCACTGAAATGGAGATGATGAGTTGAGCGCAGACTAAGCTAGTTTCCTTTTTGCTCCGTCGTGCTTTCCTTCCTCTTCCTTTTCGTGTCTCATATAGTGCGGTGCTGGTATGCTTGAGGAATAATACTTGGATATGTTGATGCTAAGACCAACTTTCAAGTTTCACAAGAGCATCGAACAAGTACAAATACATGCACATGGTTTTGGCATTCCCTTCTCTCCTTATGTCCCTCATTACATTCGCACTATGTCTTTGGCATATGGTCTCCTCCACCACCACACTTTTCTTATATTCTACTCGTGTAACTTCTAGATTACGCTTGATTTGAGACTTTGTTGCAGTTGGTCAGTTTTTTACTGCCTCTCGGCACAGATTCATGATTCATTTGCTGTCTCGAGAAAAAAACTATCAGCTTTTTATTTTGTAAACTACCATATTGTTGTATAAGGTTCCTGTGGTATGTGACAACTCAGGAATATGATATGGAGAAGAAAAAAATTACCACTTTAAACCAGACGCTCATATCAACGTAGCACGTCCAACGACTGATTGGTGTGGCTACCTTTCTTTCACGAGAATATGGTACACAAGCTAGAAACTTTTATTTGCCAAATTGAATTCAACAAAGAGTCAATAGAGAGTCATTGAACACTGCGAACACCAAGTTTTTATCACGGACAATATCAGCGAGATAGAAGATTACGCTCAAGTTGAAAGCCGCACAAGTTGAAAGAAAATGTTTCTATACATAACCGTCTTAAGTATTAGAATCTAACTAATGAACAATGCCAGATAACACTATGCAACTTTTTAATAGTAAGGCATGAAAAAATTTGCGGTTGAATGCGATCAGCACTAATAAAATGCATATGCTTGAGTAATTTTTCATAAATTTTCCTAAACTACTTTTCATTGTCAACTCAGTTTGAAATTAAAAATGAGACTTTCAAAATGAAATTTTGTCCATTCTACCGGTGTTTTTCACTGTGGTGAATGCATTTGAGAAAATGTGTGATCGGAGGCTCACCTCTCCGAAAACTGCCCGACTAAAATTCCTGTCACCGGAAATGACTGCAGAGGAGTGTGTTTGTGACGGAACCCCTCGACTATTGAGTGCCCACCTGCGCTCAATCAATGCGCCGTTGTTGTGTTCATTCACTTAAAAGCTCCACTACCACTAATCCACCTAAGTCGATGAGAACGAATTTTACTACCACACGACACATTCTCTACTACACTACACTAGCTTTTTGATTATTTAATTTTTTGTCATGCCCTCCTCCCATAACTTCACTCACACTCTCATTCCACGTTTCTTAGTCCGAGAAAGGTATTCGTATACCGGCTCCATGAGTTTTGTCCTATTGTGCATTCCGCTTTGTTAACCTGCCAGCATAGCAGGAAAAAAATAACAAACTTTGCCCTTTCTTCACATAACTTTTTTGTCTCACCTGCATTGACTTGACTAGTGACTAGCTAGGCTACTACTCTCCTCTTAATACCAATTTCTGTCCTTTGTCACCACACTGGGAAAGCTTTTGAATAGAATTGCATGCACAAATACTTTTACTAACCCGTTTCACAATGCATATCGCTTTCCACAAACCAAACATGCCAGCACTGTCTACGAATATTTTTCATAATAGACATCTTCTATAAGGAAGTCGAATTGCGCTCTATTGAGCAATACGCAGTCAATAAGCTCAGAGCATTATACGTACAGTATGAAAAAGTGTGCCTCTAGAAATCACTTTCTCGTATGACAATCCTCTCTCTCTCTCTCTCTCTGCTCTAAGCAAGTAAATAATATGTTGGTTTATACACTCAAAATTGTATGTGTATGCTTAACTTTCTTGCTTATTTACATACCCGAAAAGTTACAATTGAAATGGCAGGGAAGGAAAGTACACACAACTCCGTTATCCGTGGTTGAAACAAGAATGCTAGTAGACTTTGAGTGTCTCCAAAGTTGTTATCAGAGCCAAGTTACCTTAGCACGGTGACATATACCAAGCTTTTCCATACTATTAGAGTTTTACTCCAAGTTTTACTACTCTTTACTATTTTCTACTACAACCACTGGTTCTACTAGCATAACCGCTAGTTTTTCCCATTATTATGTACTCGGAACGTAAGCGTAACATTTCAGTCAATCAGTTAGCTCTCCCAGTGTGTATCAGTATGGATGAGAAAGGAGTATAGAGGGAAATTCTGAGTTGTATAAAAGGAACATGTGCATAATATATTTGCCATTACTACAATCAGTATTAATGTTGAGAACTGGCTCCTTCACTGCTACATCGTAGACACGCACATATATATACACACACACACGTTTTTTTTTTAAAAAAAGGAATGTGGAAAAGGAAGGAAAAAAAATCGTTTTCAATGCACATCCTCCAACGCACACAAAACTCGGGTCAGTATCTGCTCCCAGGGCTTTCATGCTCTCCCCATGCATTGGGAAATGATGGAACACGCAACCAGCAAGCCAGGTCTCTATGAAAACTAATAGGCACAAATAATGTAGGATATCATTGATGATGACGATGATGATGGCGAATACATGTTTCCCAAGTGTCTCACGTTTTGTCATTCTTTTAATTCCAATTCCAAGTAATACCAGAAAGGAGTTAACCGGCAACTCGATGTCAGTTCAGGCAGATATTTAATAAATAAAAATGCAGACAAGTGTGAGGGAAGGCTGAGCGTGAAAAGGCTCTCTCTCTCTGTGTGTGAGGATGATGATGATGATGATGAGCCAGTTGGTATGAGAATGTTTGTCTACGTGCACACAAGCTTGGTCAGTGGTACTGCCTGTTTCCATTATTGTTTTTACCTTATATCTATTACCTCACTGTATCTCTATATCATAAAATGAACAAACAATCCTATTCTCGTATCAAGTTGAAGCAATTGGTTTTTCGGAAATGAAATCCCATTCCACAACCAGCCCTTGATTGGGAGGCGATGATGATGTTAATAGGCTCAATTGCCGGTGTATACAATGTTCCCATAATTTATTATGGAATAGTGGGGTAATAATGTTCCTTATAGTTTGTACATTTGTCGTGATCGTTGGTCCTCTCTTGTGTCATTGAAGGCTATAAGCTGAACAAAATAGGCAAGTTTAGAGTTTGTTTCACACACAACCTTCCTTCCTTCCTGTTCTTTCCCACCATTTCACTTCCCGATGTGGGCAGAATTCAAAGCAGCCAATTTAATTTGTGGAGAGAGCCCCTATACAGCTTTTACAGGCATAGTGGATTCTACACATGCTTGAATGTAATTGTATACGTGATTCATGAAACACGCCGCTCTTTGGTCATAAACGCATTGTTCAATGAAGATTATTCCTGAAAAGACTTTCACTAAAAACCTGTGAAACGTTACAGGTTATGAACATTTTCAGCATGCAAATTAAGGATGAACAAAAATCCCCTTCTGGTTTTTCTTTTATCTCATTTCTCTGTACTCTTTTAGGGATTTTACAAATCAGCTACGACAAACGCTTTTTTTAACGTTTTACTGTTGGCAAACAGATGCATAAGGTAGTAAAAAGTAAAGGATATTTTTTCTTTCAAAATCGATACAGTAATGTTGAAACGACTACCTGCCTCTCACTACTAGATTTGTTTACCAGTCAGTAGTCATTCAGCAAGTCATCCACATAAGGCAAGTAAGCGGAAGGTTATGTATATGCGTATCAGTCAACGGATCCCCTTCGAGAACAAGACTGGCAGATGTGTCATCACATTGCTCCAAAAATTGACTCTAATTCTCACTTATACTCATTCATTCGCTGTATAAAATCTAATGAAATAGTAATAGTAGTTTTTTTTCGTATCTGCTAAAGGAGAAGATTAGTAACAGATATATCGTAACCAAACAGGCTACGTCTCCAACAACAACACTTGTAAGATTTGCTATCACAAGCTTGGATTCGATTCAGTCTTGATGACAAAATATCTAATTAAAGAATAGCATGTCGTGTCTCTATCGCAATGCTCGCATTCAAAGTGTGGAAAACTTATGGCGATGGTGAACTCATCTCAGCTTGTGAGTATGCTTCATTCAGTACGCAAGGTTTCCTGAAATGTTGAAATAGTTGTGCGAGGACAACAGCTAGTTAAGCCTGTCGCGCCGTTTACTCACTTGGAAAGATACCATATATCAGTTATCCAATGTATTTGATTATATTTGTAACATTTGTCAGCGTATCTTGTTACTTTTTTTAACACACGTGATTCCTCAAACACGAATTGAGTGATGCATGTCAAACTGCTGAAGTAAGACTACAAGGATTTGAATTCTTTCAAGATGTAAGAGTTTGAGAAAAAATTTGCAAAAAATAAAAACAAAACAAAATGCAATCTTTCAGATTACAGGGGGTGTAATTATGAAATTGGGGGTTTAAGCTGCCTCATTTGTGTGAGCTCTTCAGGTTTTCAACAAATGATGTATAATTAAACAACAATGGAGTCATACTTTGCGTTAATTATGCACTTAACGTCTGCCAAGACAAGAGTATCGACAGCGTTATAGGCTATTTCTACTTTGTTGCACTGCATTGCATTTTAGATTCATGGATCGCCTTCCCTGTGTGCTATATGCCACATTCTTAATGTATTAAGACTGAAATCCGACATGTATATTTTGCTGACTTTTGTGCCTGAGAAACGATGAAGCGATTCTCTCGACACCCAAAAATTCATGAAGTTTTGTTGGATTGAGTTCGCCTAGACACAGGATTATCAGGAACGTGCCTAAGCCGTGTCTAACGTCTGAAAAATAAAGTCTGCGCAAGTTAAGCTAAGTTGAACTTTATGTGGTGTTTCTGTTGTGTATTTATAAAAAAGAAATATGAGCATTATTTTATTCAACACTAACCACCACCTTCTCTTGCGTAGTCAGTCAATGGTTTCTTACTTTTTTATAAAGAAATCCGTTTCTTATGCAGTTGCCTTCGAACACCACTTTCAGAAAACGGGTCTATAACCGATTCGCCTTCGGTGCAACTAACTGCGGCTGCAGAAGCTCTTGCTAAACTTTCGAATGCACAAGAGACACAGATAGAGAGGGAAACGGTAGATTGTAGCCATAAAAACGTAGTGTAAACTGGCAACTTTTTGTCTCGCAATATTATTGTCACATAAATTAGCTTAAAGGAGAAGATGCCCGTTGCCTGTCTCTTTTAGTCCAAGACAAAAAGCCAACCTTAAAATTGATGGAGCCAAATGGTAAGTTTTATCTTTGCACTGTGCTGCATCTCCAAATAACGCGATATTTCTTTTTGAATTGAGTAAAGGTCTATTGTTATCTCAAATAGCGTCCCATTTTACTTGAAATATGGCTACTAATCGTTGAATGCAGAAGACCTACAATGATTTGACTACATGATCATAGAAGGGCTGTAAAAATTTGTTTATAACGTTAAAAATTTTCTACATTACAAGTTTACAAGCTCATACAATCAAGACCAAAATACAAAATACTTTTTGCAACCAGAACGTATGGATGGATGGAAAACAATCTCCCAGCCATTGTCTCTGTTCTTGCAGCACAGTGGCACAGGGTTCCCAATGAAAGTGAAAGGGGGGCTTATTTATTCCTTGATTTATGGCGCTCCCCACATCACAAATTTCCTGTGTCGCATCTAATTAGACGACAACAAAGTCAAGCAATCACCCGAGAGCATTTCTATTTGCATTCTTTTCGCGGTTCTTTGCCTAAACAAGAGGGGAAGAGACAGAGAATAAAAAAGCCAGAGAAATTCCACTTTTTTACAAGAAAGTCAGCCGCATCATCTGCGTCTCCTCCATAATGACAAATCTGCTCATTCTATCTATACTCTATATGTACTCTACAAGTGTAATTAATACAGCGTCGATATTATAGAAATGTGACATGCATGCAAATGCCAGATCACAACTACTAGACTCAACATGTGAACAAAAATTATTTCAATTACGAACGTGTTAGATTACCCTTTTAAAGTTTGTTTCACATTAAGCTTCAGCTACAATTTCCAATTCACTTCATTTTTGTCTTGACTCGTTGTTTATCGCCAGTTGTGAGCGAAATTTATTATTTAAAAATGGCAATTAGCCGGGAAATAAAGGGAAAGCCAGTTGCTTCGCGGTTCACTACTCTCACAAATTTCTTTCAAGGATTGCAAAAGTCGTAGTCTCTCTGTGCTTTAAACAACAGCTGCACACTTTTCCTTGTAGACGACATCCATGAGCTGGTCCGATCACTGTGGAATCAAATAGTGGATGCTTTAAATGGATGACATATCAAAAAGCATATTTTTCCCATTTCCTTTATATACATATATTACATTATATACTTGCTACATTTGTATCCCATTTTTGCCAAATACAAACAGATGTAATAACATCCGATTGAAGAAGGTACATTTTCGAGTTGAAGGGCGCACATATTGCATGCATGATACGGGAAGCGTATCATTCGAGGAGTTTGTCGTTCCTTTAATCTCCTCGTTCACTCATTCACCCACTCTCTCTGGCATTGCTTATTAGGGGAATACAAGGTTTTTAAAGTGCTTGATACACAATAACCCTACATAAAACGAGAGAAGTGAAAATGTAAGTTAGCAAGAGGGAGAAATATTTTCGCTCAGTGTAAGAATTGAATTTTCAACGGTCTGATCATCCTCCTTAGCAGATGCTTTGCTTAGTTATTGGACTTCTTTCCACCGCCACCGATTCCTTTGTAGCATGCAATGCAACTGCAGAAGACACTACCAGCACCACACGTCACAATAAAGCAAAGGAGACAAGCAGTCAGACGGTAGGTACACACTCATAATTTATCCTCTGCCGATCATGTTCCCCTTTTCAGAGATGTAAAAGCCTTCAGTTTGCTTCCGTCTACTCATCCATGTCTCTCGTTTACTTTGGGATCAAGTGTGCAGCATGCAGCCAGCATTGTGTGGTGGAGGAACGTCTCGTAAAAGTGGAAACCGTAGAATGAAGCTTGTTCCATGAGAATTCTATTATTATTATGTATATTATGCCTGTGGTGTGATAACCGATAACACAATACTTTTATAGAAAGAAACAAGCCAACCGACATGGCACAAGCCTACTGATCTGTTAAGCAGTGTAATAATGCCTCCAAATGGCCCAATCAACCGTTTACTCAGTCAGAAAATATGAAAAGAGATGGTTTTCTTTCTCTCTCTATCTCTCTTCTCTTTGGAGATATGATATGCTTGTAATGCGGGCTCTATGTATGACTTTAATATGCTGGCCTTTCTTTGCACAATATCTGTGTAGCCAGTCAAGTGTAACAAATTTCTCTGGAAGAAGAGTTCCGTTCAGCTGACTGTTCTTTACTGGTTTTATCGCTCCCCTTTCCACTATATTTCCTCAATTTACTTATCATTCATTATTGCATTTCCCATAATGTGGCGTGTGCTCCGTTTCCGTGCACTAAAGAAATAGGAAGAAACGAAAGGAAGGAAGAGTGAAAGATGATGAGCGGCATATTTTCCCTCGTTTTATGTCAATATCTCTAACCACTTGCTTATACAATGAGAATTGCTATTGCTGCCACTATATTGTACAAGAAAAGCATTCTCAAATTGTCTTCTTGGGATGAGGGCACATGATGTATAATTTAACTTTGCGGTGATAGTGCGTACGGCTATAAACGAAAATCCTCATACTGGAACGAAAATGCATTTTTTATCTTTAAACCGATATTGCATGATAAAGGAATCAAGTTTAATTCACTGCAAAATAGACAAAATGTGAGTGGAACATTTTCCACGTTGAAGAAAGATTGTGCTAGAATGTGGAATATAGCTATTTAAATAGCATTGAAATTATTGTTACTTTTGGAGATACTAAATGCATGAGATAGAAGGAAGTGTCACTAAAAGTCTACGTTTGGGGCAAAATCGAAGCAATCAAATGTACTGATAGGTGAATTCGCAAATGACAATTGGAAGGGTGGTTGTCATTGTAATTGATTTATTCTATAAATTCTGAATCTCCATATTTAACAACTTCGATTGTGGAGAAAAGTCATTTTCTGATATGAATATATATTGTTGACAAATATCTACAGGTGTCAGCAGAAAGTATTCAAAGTATTGAATTGACTTTTAATAACAAACAATCAAACAGTTGCACATTTCTCTGGTTTTTTCACTTTTATGGTAGTCAATATCGCTAGCTCATAATGCAAGAAAGATTGCTCAAAAGTTGTCTGTTTGATTAATACAACACGCAACACTCCAATGCAAGTACCTGCTTGAACAAAAAGTCCAATAGTTTATTACCTGAGAATACGCAGTCATTTCTTGATTAAGTGTGACATATGAGAAGCAGAAGAATGAGTGACTTACGGGTTTGAGCGCGAGTATCGGAACATCGGAAGTTGAATTACTTCCTTTTCTACAAAGAGAAGTAATTCCCCTCATCCTCATGAAAGCGTAAACTAACAGTAGGCACTCACAAGAGGTATCAGTATTCATTGCATCGACAAGTATGCTCATTCTTGGATGGAGCACATACATGCTTACATCATATAATATTGTGATGCGATCACCTGCATCCCTTTGAGAAAGACGTTTATCCTACTGGCGTGCAATATTGTAATTTTGTTTAGAGTTGGGTATGGTCATTTGTTTTTTTGTTTGGTGCCACTCTCCCTTCTACAGCAGCAGGCTGGGAGCAACGTCTTTTTTTCAACATTTATTTTGACAGTTCAATGAGCATGTATACCAGGATGAGGCTCGTGCCGTGTGTAATTGTAAAAACAGAAGGCACACTTTACTTCCGCTCAGTTATGGAAAAAGAGTTTTTAAATTTATGTACAAGAGGACGGAAACTTGAGTAGAAAATATATAAAAACCATTTTATCCCCAAGAAATTAAAAACCCATGTCGGTACGCTTCAAATGACAGCAGGTTTGTGAAAAAAAGAGAGTAAGCTGTGAGGTAAAATAACGCAAGTTTACCTTTTCACGATTGCAAGGTTTTTCCTTGTGGTAATTTAACTTTGCATGCACTCTATCGTTTACTAGATTAGTGACATCAAGGAATCAGAATTTATGTTGTATTGGGTTATTTTACATTTCCGGTTATATTGTAATGGAGTCGGAGGGAATTACATACTTGTTAGCTTGGATGTGCATATAAAATCATAATATCATATAACATAAATAATACACTTGTATTTCATGACATTCTCATAATTTTCATTAGCTTAGTTTGTTATGAGATACAGTGTTTACCACACGTATTATAAACTAGTAATGGACGTTTCTATGGAAATGTCGGATTTCTGTTTGGTAAGCAGTCATTAATAAAAAAATAATGAATGAATCATGAATTCGCCAGTAATTCATATTAAATTAATGCGACATGCTCTGGCCTGTGCATTATGAAAATGAAGATTATTATTCTACTTTTCTTATGAATGAATGAATGAACACACCGGCAATAAGTAATTGGAAGATATATACGAACCCAGGAGAGTTGAGTGATCATTCTTTCATGTTTCCAAACATCGCTTACTTTCATTGCGGTAGGGTAGACGACAAAGTTTTTTTTCATGGGTGACGGAAAAGCATTACGATTGCGATATTGATATTACAGCTCCACGAGAATGACGTACGCTCATCATACAATCACAAAAACGGACCGAAACAGGCGTATGTAGAATTCCACATCGATTTCACGATGAATAATAAATTTTCTAACAGGCACAGACCAAGGACAATGACCATCGTAATGCTAGAATAAATTATCGGAGTGTATGTATTTAACTCAGCATCTGTCTGACCCTCGTTCGAGTGACTTTCCACAACCTTCCCATCTCATGTTCCATTAATTGTAAGTATAATGAAAGGACAAGAATAATGTCGAAAGTACACACAGACACTTTGACATGAGCAGCAGTAGTTACTGAATCGTTCTCAGCTTGATATTCCACACATTAATGAGAAGAACCAGAAAACCTTGGTGATACAATCATTCATAAGTTTTTCATCGAAATTAATGCTGCTAAGCGTAATTGAGTAAGACAGTGGCTGCATTTTCACATGCGAAACGAGTTTAATTACTTAAAGCACCAAGTTGCAAGTTGCCACGTATGTATGGGACGCACCTTTGGTGGTCTAATGATTTTTATATGAAAGACTTAAGTTGGAATTTTCGCTGTTTTAGAAATGCTCATGTGGTGTGTGTATATATTGTAAAATTTAATGGTATGTGTAATTTTTCAACAAACTTGCAATCCATTATACAAAAATGCTTATGCTATAATTTTGCCAATTTTGGTATGGCAAAAAGTGCATTAGTGGGCAAGAAATGCAAGGGAAACTTTTTTACGGATGAGGTATATGCAAAGCAAACCATGGTGTATGTAAATCCCTACAGAATAGATCAAACCGCAAGTTAACTTGGAGTGCAGTATGATTACCTGTATCGTGCATCAGCTTCACAAATAATACAGATTCGCAATCTCAGACATGCGATGCGAATTTTGAGACTTTATAATATGTTTATTGGTTAGTCAACAAAATCATTTTCAACAAGGCATGTGCTTGAAGCACTAGCGGTCAAACAAACAAACAACAACACAAAGTAACAATGTTTAGAAAATAACCATTAATTTACGATATATCCTGAACGAATAATAGTTAATGGGTCACATATATAATGACTAGATTATAACAATAAACTAGTATACTATTTGACAACTAATTTCAATGAAATACTCTTTCCTCTCTCCGTCTAAATATCGAACTGCATTTTAACTGAACGTCTCAGCATAGCTAAATATAATAATATACTTAATAAATAATAGCCTAGGGCAAATAACTTGGCTATTCAGAAAAATGTCGGTGACAAGCTTAATAGCTAGTACACAAATGCAAAAAGGAGGAACATTATTATGTTAAAACTTGATTAACATACAACACTTCGGCTCATCTTTCTAGAATGAAAATACCACCTTACTATTCTGATATGCCCAATTAGTCTATCTGAATTAATCCCTGATCATTAGCATTACCTTCCATTCTCATATCCTCTGCTACTTTATCGAAATGATATTGCTTGAGGTGCAAGTCAAAATCCAACAGTTGGCTGCAATGATATCGGCATAGACGGCAGTTTACTATTTCGTCTCCTGAAATCACCGACCGCATAGTTAGGCAGTACTTTGAACGTCCTTTTTGTATCGCCATATTAATATGAGCTTCCGTTGTACCCGGTGGTAAAGCTCGAAGATAGTCTTGAGTTTTATGGGAGCTGACGTGTTCCACTAAATCTCTGCCTCGGCTTTTACCCGTGAAATGAGCTCCACAAGTACGACAAGTAATGCGCTGACAAAATTTGACGTGGTTTTCTAGATTTAGCTTGCTCTTAAATGCGCTTTTGCACTCGTTACAGCTGTAAATAGTACACTGGCGAGTTGTACACTCTGGAAGTTTGTTTGTTGACATGCTGTTGTCGTCCACATCGACTGAATTCCAAGCGTCATCTATTGAAGATGGTCCAAGAAAGATAGGAACATTTTTACTACAATGCGGTCCAGGGAATTCAGATTGAGGTTGGGCCATGTTGTTAGTTGTAGAATATGACCTTGATCCTTCAGATGCTAACTCTTTTGGGAAATTTGAAGGGCCAGAGGGACAGTGACTACATCTTTGAGATATGCCCTGGCCGTTATCCTTTGAGAGGCGTCGCCTCTTTCCTGCTAGTCCTGTATTTTGTAAGATCGTGTTTTTGCATGCCTGTACCGTGACTGTAGCAGGAAAGCAAGGGGCAGTTTTGGGAGTATTTTCATGTGAACGCTGAGAAATTGGAGCCAAATTAGCTGTGAATATTTTCCAATGACAGAACATTAGAATGATGCCTGAAATTTACACTTGAGAAACTAAATGAGTTGTATTTATTTAAGAAAATGTTTACTTGTCGGAGTTGGCAAAACTGTCCGTGGGGACGGAAAAATTAAAGGTAAACTGTTACCAGAGGTAGATACGGTTTGATTTACCAAGCTGGCGTCAGCAAGAGATGAAAAATTGGAGCACACTAAACCCGGCGGATATGGGCTAACCAACTGATTTGGAATATTGTAGGGAAGCGTGAAAATTTTTATCACAGTTCCTGTAACCCAGCAAGTAATAACAATCAAGTTGCATGTTTTAATTACAATTATATAGTTGCATACTTTCATTGTATGTTATTGATAAGACTCAAAAACTTACCGGGCTCAGAAATATTCTTGCGAATATAGTCAGAGACTAATTCGTCCAAAACTATCCTAACGCCTATTTCAGCCTTACGACGATCAAGTTCTTGGATTCGGTCGGGAGCCGATTCCGCTTCCTGTACTCTTCCTCTCATCGCTTGCACTATTAGTTCCAATCGGAAGTATGTTTCTTCAAATTGTTTATACATCATCGAACAACCATCACAGAGTGATGCAGTAATATCGCTGAAACCGTTGTCGATATCCGTAAGTTTTGACTTGAGACTTGAAAAGTAACTCCGGACATCAATTTGAAGAAACGTTAAAAGAGTGTTGAGAGATGTGGATTCTTCCAAGTTTGCAGGGTTTTGGACACTGGTGCGGTAGCATAAGAAACAAACTCCCTCTGGTCTTACTTCAAATTTATTTGTTGCCATTTCTATGTCACTGTCAAGTAATCTGAATAATTACTGGCAAACTCAACTTTTTCGAATTCATCAAAACTAATCAGACCTTATACAGGTTACGTATAAAGCTTTAAAAGCTTGTTGTTGAAGGGACCTGAGAAACTCGAATGAGACTGTTATCCACCCGCAAGATAGTTTTTACGGCAATCGTCAACAGATATTAAGACTAGGATATCCCATATCA
This sequence comes from Sinodicranocentrus sp. ZH6, assembly GCA_027743935.1. NCBI lineage: Eukaryota > Metazoa > Arthropoda > Collembola > Entomobryomorpha > Entomobryidae > Sinodicranocentrus > Sinodicranocentrus sp. ZH6. The sequence goes on along the minus strand of JAHZNA010005275.1, from coordinate 697 downwards.
TACCTTTTCTATAGATTGCTAGACTCAACGTAGGATTTACATCATTACAACCAGGTCAAACGGTTTGCTGACGTGGAAGGTACAACAAGCTGGATATACTAATTCAATCACGAGAAATTATTCATTTATTTACATATTATGTTCTACAACTTATGGAAGGTTATATTCATTTTCTTCAAGGATGCCTTGTGAATTTCATGATTATGATTGACTGTGACTAGGTGTGTATTTTGGTGACTTTTGGAGCATCTAGCTAACACACAATAAATGAAGTTTCATTTGGATAATTTTACTTTTAAAAATCAATCCGACATTAGGATTCCCTTGTTATTAATTAGCTCATTCTCATTTCATTCTAGTCCGTAGTAATGTTATTGAATTAAATAGATACAGCCACAATAAGCATACCTCATCAACCTTTTATGAACTTAAAAACGGCCATACATATATATTGTTAGATATGATTCAGCTTCAATACAAAACTTTAATATCCTGATATCATGATGATGGTAGAATTCTTAAGCCTACATTACATAAACTCGCTGTAAGGCAATCATAAATATGTAGATGAAAGTTCTGCAATGAATGAATGTACATATCCTAAGATAAGCTGGCCGTTAGGTAGCTAAAATGAATTAGGATATATACATAATGACAAAACATCCCCCCTACCCCCGAGGGGTAGATCGATTTGGCC
>JAHZNA010005274.1:0-11654 GCA_027743935.1 Sinodicranocentrus sp. ZH6 | reverse complement strand
AGCGGCTGTACGTAAGTATCTTGTAAAAAGTTTTCCTTTCAATCTTCTCTTCACCGTCAAAATTGGAGTGCAGTTTCATATTGTAAAGGTAAACATATTCTATAAAGAATTATAGTTAATGACTATTAATGATCGTTGAGGTGCTATTTAATTTTATGAAAACATTCCATTTCGTTACTCCTGCACACAAGGATTGATGTGTAATCCAGATAAATTACTTTAAAAATAGGAGTTATATTAGAGAATTATGGTTTAATGTGAAATATGCATGGGATGTTACGAAGCTGTGTATAAATTGTATAAAAATTGGTGGTTATATAATCCTGATTTCATGAATCATTATCGTTCTCTTCGTTGATTATGGCATTGTTGCTCAAGGGTTCTTATATCGCTACTTAGTTTTTTCACGATGCGGCTTATGCATATTTCATAGAACTGATAATGATGAAGACCAAAACTTGAGACCCTCCAACGCTATCCTCATTATCGCAATCGAATGTCTTTGAACTAATAAAATCAAGCAACCGAGAGAACTTGATTTACTAGGATTAACTTTTTCTTCTTCTTTTGACAAGCGTCTTCATTAACGTGTCAAGTTGAATAAAGAGCAGAATCTCTCATGAGTTTCATAACGGAACTAGTGTCATCATGTTGTAGGTATTTTATATGTCATTTATTAATCATCAAAGACCTAGTAGCTGGTTGTATTTTACGTTTTGAGTTGCGTTATTTATTATTACAGTATTTTGTCATGCGCACTTGACTTTCTCGATGTGCGATTTTTAAGCGTCGGTGTCAACATGAATGTGTGTTAAAAATGTTGTGTTTCGCAATAGAAAGACGTACTAGACAAGTTTAAGACCATCGTGATGTCGCCATTGTCGTGTTATTGATAGAGGATTTCAATTCAAAGCCGTGCGCCGAGTGTCCGTTGACCATCTTGATTAAAAAATTATCAATGTCTACGGTCATTTATCTTGGGGGATTGCTTATGAAGCAGAACATGGCACACGACATGACATAACTCATGTTGTGGACAGGATAACAGTTTTGAACTTCACTTTGCTTCGCCACTTGTAGTGTGAGTTAAAAATGACGCATATTTCAGCTTTTAAAATGCTATTTTTTCACAATATGCTGATTTGACAACGGTTAGCTGCACACAACTGTTTCAACTAGGCATGCATCCCATTTCAAAAGCATCTTGAAAGCAATTTACGAATATCTATTAGTTATCCATTGGTGTTCGAAGTTCTTGCAAGTTTTGAGTTTCAAATATTAAAATATTTCCTTTCAGTGAATGCTTTATTCAATGGAATCTAGGTAATTTTTAATTTATGTGTAACCAACTACCAATAATTGGCTGAAAAGGAAACGTCTTATTTTATCATAATATAAACTATAAGCAATACATCCTGAGTCTACTGTTTGCAATTAAAATCTTATTTGACTGGTCAATGACCAAGATGACATGCTTTACAATAACGAGGCTTTGATTTAAAGTCTGCAAAACTTCACATTTACAGTGAAACAAGCAAGCTTCAATTGCTCAAACAGAATTAAAAACTTGAAGTCTGTTTTGTTAGCCAACAAACAGAAATCACACAAACTCGTCCATGGTAGAATGGTAATTAGCGATAACCTGAAGAGATGTACGATGTGATTTTTTTCAATGCTAATTGAATAGTCACAAAGTGATGAACAGCTTTTATGATAGTAAATCCTTGTGCTCTTATACATATACATACGCATGTCAATGTTTGTAGACTGTAAACTATTCCCATTGTAAACTGAATGCATATTCATGCCATCATTGGTATTTGTATTAAATGATAAATTCCCGTGAGAGAGTTGAATTAATTGTTCTTGTAATGTACCTAATAGTGCATAGTGGCAGCACTACTGACGCTAATCATTTTTACAGTATGAGGATTTGAAAAGCAAGAGAGAAGTGAAGCTCTAATGGTCATTTCATTTCTAATAATCTACTAATCCACATTATCTAGACTATTGAAGACTAACTTTGTCAATGAGTAGCGCAACTTAACTATCATCACACAGAGCATATTAGCATGGTTTCTTTTGTTTAAAAATCTTGCGTACATATTGCAGAAATTCTCACCGTGCACACAATGAAACTTACTGTATTCCAATCTTTTTTTACTAACAACAATAACGGCAACAGCACGCATAAGTTATTGTTTTTTATTTAGTGCATTATTTCAAATTGACTTAATGGGTCTAAGAAGAATACAAACGCACAATTTGTGTTTTCATTCATATGTTCTCGTTATCAACGGAGAATATGTCTCATCAACTTGAGCAAATATTTTTTTCACTGAATTTACAAAAAAAAGTTTTCTTCTTCTTCAACGTGCCTTGTATAACATGACGTTAAGTAGATGTAATGCGATGTGATGAGAATGGATATACAAGAGACTGTAACATGACTAGATAAAACAATGATACCTTACAGCAATATTTAGAGAAAATAACCTGCATACTTGTGACATTTTTAATGTGAGCTGAAAATGACTTAAAGGCATGTACGCTACAAGCAAACGAGTGTTTACTTGCGAATTCAGTAATGTCAACTTGAAAATTAAAAATTAATGGGTAAACACCGTATTACGTCATATATTTAGGTCATACATGTTCTGTTGACGTTAGTGCAATACATTTTTCGATATGTTCGTAAAACCTTGGGTGTTCATTGTTGTAGTGCAGCTCATGCTCATCACAGGATATTTATATTCATTGGCATTTGGCATGTATGAAATTTCACCAACATAGTAAGTTGGAAATATCTGAGGCTACACACGTGTGTGCGTGCACACGCTGTAAAGGTTATTTTTTACTTTCATCACAGCTGGAATTGTTTCCTTTGAATGATGTTCCTCTATTTGTAAAAGAATTTTACCCACTCAGAGCTAATTAGCACAACATTCGTAAACATACAACTGTTTTGAAACATTACGTCTCACCCCAAGTCTGGCTAGACCGAGAAAAATCTGCTCGAAACGAAAAACCGTTCGGTCTATTGAATATCTGTGCTTAGATAAGTCCCGACTAATTGGCTAGATCGTGAACGTAAATTGACTGACGCAAGGAAAATTCTCTGTATAATGAGGCAATTTACAAGTTTGTGCAAAAACCGCTGACTTGTATTCACCGTGCTATAAATTTTGCCAGCAAAATTACAACTTTATAGTACACATAAGCAATTGGTTTTATTTACAGGAAGGATATTTTAAGCTTAGAAAAGATATAAATGAATGGATAAAATTCAAAATCATTATCACCCTCAGGACTTGAACAGGCTTTATCCATTTTACGGGGCTACCTGAACCTTCCTCATGTTTTCTGGAGCTCCGTTTCCTCGTACAATTGTTTTGTTCAAATGATATATCTTAATCTAAAGCATTTTTATCATTAGAGTAGGCTCACACAAATGGGCTATACTGGAAACGAAAACAAAAAGCAATTTCTACCTCAGTTGTAGCCATATTGGAAACTGGAGCCGTAAAGTCGGACAAGAACATTGAGGGCTTACTGCGCTCATTAGGAATGGCAGGTCTATCAAATGGATATCCTAAGAAGAAAAACAACATTAATTACGGACTTGTGAGCTATACCTACTCTGAGAATTCAATGCGTGCGTAATTACAACTGACAAATAAGTGAAATTCTGAGAAGTCAGTATTACCCATAGCCCTAGAATCCGGAACTTTATCATCAATCAAGCCACAAAAGCTAATGGAATCTCGACATGTGCCCTTAGCCGTTAATGTTCCAAGTTGATGTTTGCTGGAAGGAACTTGGTCGATTTGCGTATTGGTGAGCATGACGAAAACATCAAATGGCATACCTTGCAGTGTACCTCGAGGTAGAAGTAGATGGTCAGGCCATCCACAACTGCAAATGGCTTGTGCACGGGTGAGGTTAGTTGTGTCCCTTTCTATGTCTCGGAATGTTTGGGACCAGGGAATGGTAAGAGTAGAATCCTCAGATTTTTGAACAATCAAGTTGTCACCTGGATGAACTGTATAAAACACCGTGTTCTAGTTAGCGTTTAAATTTTTCAATAACCTATAACCTTACTGGTCGTGGTGAATTTATCCATTTCAAAAAATAAAATCCGTTGCTCGTAAAATGGCAGTTTGTCTCCGTTTTCGTCAATTTTTGGAGCCATGAAAATCCGAACTGTTGCTCGAACATCAGTCCTATTTTGATTAGTAGCCTGAAGAACATCAGTTCATCAGAAATAATATTAACTCGCATGTCATCTTATTTGAAAAAGTCGCATCTATATATTTGTAAAATTACTCGAATACGATACTGGAACGGAATATGTTGCAAGTGAGTTACTCGAACCCACACCGACCCTAAGTCGTTCAAACTCGTTCTTCCAAAATCCAATCCACGGGAAAGCTCAATGTCACTTTGCATCCAATGCGTTACCAAATTATTTACTGAATTAAGGTTTGTTGGCAGTCGAACATCTTCCCCCCGGATGACTTGAACATCACCAACTGTAACTCCGTTCCATTGAAGCTGGAAAAAAAGTTATGAAAGTCATCATACATTCAACATTGGATCAAACTTTATGTAGGAATTTATTCTCAGGAGATTTACATTTTCTTGTGGGTAAAGTTGTAAATAGTCTTTCTGACGTTGGTTAATACTATCGAGAAATTTATGCCATCGATAAAATATTGGATCCCGCATAGACGTTGCCGCAACAAACATAGCTGCTGGAGGCTCCTTCATCATCAAAAAATCATCATCATTTCTTTGCTGAAAAAGGTTTACATGAAAAACATCTTTTTAAAGACTACATTTTACTACCTTGTATCGGAAATCAGGATCATGAAGGAGTGCTATAAGGCTATGACCGTAGTTATGAGATATGCCGTAGAATTTCCGGTGAGGGCTATCTAAACTAGATTCCCACATTGCGGTTGCTACATCGATTCCATTTTCTGCTCGTAAATCAACTCTGCCTCCACCTTCCTAGAAAATTTTGTACAATTTCTTAATACGTGTTCAAAGTAATCTAACTTTTGACAACAAACCTGTATTGCAAACCCTGCATCAATTGCTTCAATAACTCTGTTAAGCCATGCCCGCAGATTTGAAAGAGTTGAATTCCCTGTATATGCATAAATTTAAGTGGACTGGAATACAATAATAATTAATAATAAAGCATAATATCAAAATATTTCTTACTGTTTACTCCCAAGTCAAATCTATTAAAATCCTAAGAAAATCAGAAGTTTCTACATAATTTGACTGAAATTAATATTTGTTTCTAAAAATTTTCTGAATTAGTTTTACCTTCAACATACTATGTTCCTGTCTCCCTGCCAAATGAACTCCTGAATTTTGCAAAGTCAATTTGGGAAAACAAGCTTCCTCAACAAAATCTTCTCTTCTGATATCAAATGGTTCAACGCGGTTCAAACCGTTTGCCAAACGTTCACAATCATACCTATTATAACAAGGGGTATTACAAAAGAGGACTACTGCATAAAATTGGGAGAAAATTGAATTTATCATCATCGATGTATTTAATATCCTTACCTCCCCAGCATGTTAATCTTGTGATTCGGGTTTAGGTCACTTCCGGAAAAGTTTTTATCAATCACAATTATCCCCTGGGGATATAATAATGCGGTTTCTATTTGTTCCGGGAAGACTACAAAGAAAAATATGATATTTTGAGTTTTACCCGGGTATTAGATGGGAGTGTTGCTTGCTTCAGAGCCTCTCCCCATATTTTTCCTTCTACAAATACATCCGGCATTATTTCCCACACAGCGGGTATACGGATTCCTCGCATATCAGCTCTTCGGAGAACTGCTTTGATGAAAGAATAAACCCACAGGTGGGAATTAACCAAGTCACGGCAAAGGGCACAAGCATTAAAGAACTCAGCGCGTGTGGCCTGTCCTGTTTTAATAGTAAAGCACGGATTAATTTTGACGTAAGTCATTATGTCTCAACAGGCTTAACTTCTTAAGATGCATTTTAATTGCTTTTCTTAACGCTGTGAGCGCAAAATAATGACATCCTGTCCATTTGTATATTCTTAGAAAGTAAAACGAATTAAATTGAAGACAAACCCTTAAGAATTTGAAAAAGTTCATTTGCAGCTTGAAGGTGTGGTCCGTGCATTTCGCTAAAAACGACATTTTGTGGAACAGCGGTTTGAATATGTTTCAAATCATACGGGACTGTCGTCTTATTGACTGGAATTTCAACGATATGAGTGGTTGGTGGTATGAGTTTCCGGAGTTCCACCATAGCCCGAGCCTGATACGGTTTCTGATTTAATTATAAATATTATGAAACGTTAGGTCTTATAAAATTAAGTTTAAAAAGTTTATAAAATTACCAAGTGATCCGCTGGAAGATTATAAAGATATTTCGTCGAGCCATGTCCCTTCGGGCCTAAATACAAAGGTTCATTAACCCGTTCTAACAAGCAAATAAACTTAATTTCTTCGTTATAGTCCATTCCAGAAAAAAGTTTGTAAGAATCAGTAAAGTGGAAAAACTATATGAATTTAAAGAAAAACTGACTTCAACGTATGAAGAGCAACCGCTTTTTATCCGTGGGTCCAATTCGATTTAATGTAGGGATCCCAACTTAATTCCAAAATTAGTTAATGATTTCAATTGCGGTTTGATTTATACAAAAAAGGAACATTTAGCAGTGTCTTTGCAATTTACAGTACTTGGGATTATATGGCATTTTAGATTATATGGCATTTTAAACCTTTAGAAATAAGTAACCACGTCCGTCGACACAACTGATATTCTAAATTCTAGCTCATGGCAAGAAACCGAAAAAAATCGCATCGGAATTCCACGTCCGCTCGATTTTTTTAAAGAAGATACGGTGTGGCTCCACATTTTATTTTCTAATTTGACAATATGAAAATGGAAGTATATTTTTAAAAATATTTTAAAAAAATACTAACCACGTCCGCTGCATATTGAATAAACAACCAGTTAATCTTTGCGGTCATACAATATATTTTGATACTTCGACGCTAATAACGTAATCATTATTATTTGGCCAGACTAAATTTGTATTGCATACCATATACGCTTTATTGCAAAGCAACATACTACTTTAAAGACATAAAGTATATCCAACCTGATTACATTATCTTGAATAACTGAATAAGCTAATTTTTTCTTAGCCCTTTCCAGGCACACCACATTTAATGTGGTTCTTAAGCACACATGACAAATATACATTGACGACAAATGACATTTGAACATGAGCAGAATAACACTAAGCGAGTGTACCAAGGTGTATAGGTGCTGAAATAATTTTTGAAATTTGCATAGTTTTGGTAAAACGGAAAGATTTTATTTCACAGAATCACACATATTCTACCTTCCGTTTGTCGTGGAAAGGGTCTGCTTATGTTGTGTAATATCATGCTGTAAAATTTTATGACGACTTTTTCATTTCCTCGGTCACACCACATAAGGTGGGTATATGGAATGAAATGTGTAGTGCATGTTACTCTGGTCTGGAGAGAAAAAATCCATTATACTGGATGTACTCCAATGTTCTTTTATGGCATGCACGAAATTAAATTTATAAGATCAGATTTCTCCTCTATAATACACCATGATTTAACTTTCCTAGAATTTGAATTTGATGTGGCACAAGCTCACTTTTTCATTTCCGTTTATTAGGTACTTTTATTTTCGTGCTCAGACCTACATCTCAAAAAAGGTGAACGTAATATAAGCTGGAAAACCCTGTCATACTCTCATCTGGTTCTAAATTTGAAATATATGATGTCCGTATACACCTAGGATTTCCCCAATGAAGCTGTACCCCACCTTCAAGCATGGGATTATTTTGTATCGTAAATTCTCACTTGGACAGCATTTGCTTTATGTAGCAAGGGGAAAGTTTCGTGGTAAATCACAAGCAAAGAATGTTGTTTATGTATATGCCAGCTTGGAGATGGACTTGGTTGCAAATGTTCCAAACTTAGTTTACGACTGGGACACTCCTCGAGCAGTATTATTACGGCCAAAAAACAGAATCTTCACTTGACGTTGCATTACATACATAACCACTTTCCTAGATTTAGGTTCTGTTCTGGAAAAGTGTGGCAGTCACGAAAGCGTATAGTGTGTCAAGATTAGGCATTTAATTCATGTCATATTTAATTTAATCCAGTGAGATTTATGCGACTATATTAGCGCTCAGCAGTAATATTAGTGTATATAACGCTACCTTGTACTTTATTTTGGGAAATCTTAGCCATACATATTTTTGGCCATGCACAAACTCAAACTTTCTCGCTCCAAACTATGTCAAAACCTAAACTATGCTGTAATTTATACATGCGTACACATGTGTCACTAGTCAAGTCAAATAAAGTTAGCAAACTTGCTGGATTTTCTAGGGGTATTTGCTGCAGTCCAGTACATTACGTTAACGACGTAGGAGTGGAATTCTCCTTTTCATTTAAACTTTCAAAAAGGAATGATTTTAAGGCTGACTTTATTGCAGTACACACACGATATGTAAAGTACAGGAACTGCAGGCTAGGTGCAACTATAATTAAAACCAGATGTGTACACGAAAAAAAAGTCTAATAAATCCAGGGCTAATCGTCTAATGACCGACTTCAAGCGGTTATATGCGCAGTTACAAATTTTTATGGATGTACAAACTAGTTAATTTGCGTAATAGTGCACATATATCAATCATAAGTGGTACTTGAAGCCAAAAGGGAGATTCTTTGAAGAAATGCGCAAAATATCAGATAAAAATTGGAAAAGCTAAGCAAACAATTTTTGTCAAGTTAGTATAACATAACTACGCGGATTAGAGATAAGCGCAAACAAACAAACTGAAACCTTGTGATGTGTGCGTTCTAATTTTTTCGAGCTCACAACGTAGTGTCCAATAATAATAACCTCAAAATCGAGTTTTTATTCTACAAAGGAAGATTCCAGGATAAACCAATTAGTCTAGTGGAGTTTTCATATATATATCAAATTCATAATAGGATTTTTCCAGAAAATCTTACATCACAAATAAATGCGATAATTATGTACTGTGGTTGTTCATCGGTATAACATTCACATTTATTTCATTATCCGGTACTATCTGGTAGTCTGATATTCATTAGCAAAAAAGTTTCAACGCTTTGATCATATTTCCACCCACACTACTTTTGTTTCTGGAGAACTCGTATAAACGCATACTCGTTTTCAGTATATTTTCCTTTTAAATAGTAATACCTCATGATTGCTTCCATCAGTTGTTCTTTATTATTCCAAGAAACGATTAGGAACAAAAAATCAACGTTCACATTGAGGTATATATAATCATTTTCAGTTTCCCAAATCAGACGTGGTTTTTGCAACATTCATTGCATCATGACTTTAGCAAGGAGCATATACAAAAACCACTTACAACAGTGACTTTATATCTTCAGTTCCATAATGAGTTCTGGTTTAATACCACTTAAGCCAAACCACAGCTAATGAGGATCCCTCCTTTTCCATGTATTTGGATTTCAGTCTGGCTTACTAAAAGAATACCCTCTGAACAAGTTAGTTCGTTCACAATTGTAGTAATTTAATCTTCTTAACAAACCCTTAACATTTCAGTGCGCAAATGGCTCTTTTATCAAACGTATCTTACCTTAAAAGACAATGTTTTTCATCAACTTGCTTTGAGGCAAGTTACTCTCGCGACAGGTTATCATTTACTAAAGGGAAAGTTCATGAAGTTACTTAATCTGAACGAATACCCTTATTGTCACCAGTCACATAACCAAACGACCTCAGTCCTCAATGGCGTTAACCTCTTAATGCATCTTTCATCATTTCGGGAAGCAGACGTGACGTATAACGCTGTAATTTTATTCCATATGAGATTTTCCTTGAGTGGTAAATTCCCGTAGAATCCTGACAGTACTACAAGACTAGAGGTGCTTTTCCCACCAAATGTCTGATTCGAGGTGACTACGTGTCTGTTTTAAAGTAGACTTATGTAAATTTCCACTGACAGCGGAATCCTCAAGAGAAGGATGGAAAAGGCTGATTTTATCTGAAATGGTGAAACTGGAAGACAGCATTTACATTGTCCGAAAAAAATACAAAGAAATCCACTTTCCTGGTTATTCAGCAGGGCAACAATATCTCATACGAAAATTTTGAAACGTTGAATACCATCCTAAATTACATCAAAAGCGCAGGTATATACGTATAATACACTTTTCGGCACATTACAGCCCCAACCCAGTAGCCGTAGCTTTCTCTTCGAATTTCGGAAATGGAAGGAAAATTCAATTTTACAAAGAGGTTGCTTGGAAGATTTCCTGGCATTATGAGATAAAGTTATTTCTCGCAGGAAACAAACGCTGAATGCATGTTACATGAGACGTATATCATTATTCTCGAGGAAAAAGTGACTTGAGGCGCAACGTGTTGGTAAGTGATAGAAAGATGACAATATTTTACTCTCACTCCTTCCTAATATTTACTCAGTGTTGCCAAAATTTGACTTGGCAGCTCCTGTGATGTTACTGATGATGTTCATTACAATTTGCTCCTGTTCTCCGCTGCTTTGCTAAGTAAGCAAATAGACATCATCAAAAAACGTGCGTCGTTGTGCACGGAAAAACTTTACTCTCCTTTCGAATTTTCTAAAAAGTCTTCTTTCATCTTTTCAAAATGGTTGGAGTGCTCATCGAAAGAAAACTATCACATTTGCCATTTCTGACAGCAACGATATATTTTTCCATTTCTCTCTAACTCAAAAAGGATGTTACCTCGCGCTTCGTTTATCCCACGTCTCAAATCATATTTTACAAGTAAAGGAATGAGAGAAAAGATCGTTTCTTGAATTTGCTCGAGGAATGGTCCAAAATGTAAGTGTACAACACTTGGGATTTCATGTCGACAAAAAAAACATTTGTGTCTTCCCCAACAGCTGGATTTGTTCTCACATTCATAATTGTTTCTCTAAAATAAGGCAAACCACAGAACAAATTTTTAAGTGTTTTTGCGTATGTAAAAATAAGAAAACAGGCACCAATTAGTGAAAACGGATACTTATGTAGGTCCAAAAGGCAAGAATTTTCTTTCAAATGCATCGCTTTTGGCTGGACCTTTATACCAGTATGCAGTTCTTGTTTTTATTCTAAATAATGCCAAACACTTTCATGAGCTGTTGTATATCTCTTGGCTCTGAATTGTATTTCCAATTTAATTTCAAATATCTTTTATAGTCACAGGTAGACGTTTTGGACCTGAGGTGTCGAAGTGGCCACTCGAAAGCTTTTTGGCTGAAAATTTGTACATAGGTGTATTTTAATGCGAGGAATACGAATCTGATGAGAAACTGGGCACTTTTTAATACTTACATACTAGAAAATTGCAAAAAAACGGGAGAATACAGTTTTTGCAATATTTATATTTAAAAGTTGTAAATTTTAAATCGGATTCGTCATTCTCATGCTAAAATACACATAGATACAAATTTTCATTAATTCCAACCACTTTGAAATTCCAATTCCCCCCCTCCTGGGCGATTTCCGGGTACTTGGGGGTCGAAAGTGACCAATTTTTCAACGGATTCGTATTCCTCGCATTAAAAT